>NDGN011360460.1:0-16568 GCA_002564285.1 Tympanoctomys barrerae | reverse complement strand
AGTCTGGAGGGGACAAGGTGGAGTAGGGGGAGAGGCAGCTCTCCCACACACTCACCAGGCCTGGACTAGGACTGGACCCTGGGATTCCTGGAACGCGACAGAAATTACTCTGTGGCGGGGTGGGGCACAGTACTACGGAGTGACAGGGGGCGTCCCAAGAGGATGAAAGAGGGAGTCACCCTGCCTTGCCTAGGCTGGGACAAGTAGGTCCTGCTGGTGCAGAGTAGCGGGAAACTCTCCCACACACTTACCAGGCCTGGGCTAGGACTGGGCCTGGGCGTTCCCCGAACGTGGCAGAAATTCCTACCCTGCGTGCGAGGTAGAGGAGGTGCTGTGGAGTGGTGGAGGGCATCCCAAGGGAGTAGAAGAGGGTCTCTCCCACGCTGCACCTGGGCTGGGAACAGTAGATCCCACTGGCACAGCGTAGCCAGAAGCTGTCCCACACACTCACCGGGCCTGGTCTAGGACTTGGTCTCCATACAGTGATTTTTATAACTTACATAATCACACCAAAGGCAGGATATACAAATGCATCTGCTCATTCATTGGAATAGTCAAAACCTAGGAAAGCACATGTTATCAAGCAGTACATTGTGTCTGGGGTAGAACTGGACTCTGAGAGAAAACAAGTTTTATACTTCATGGTGTTACACATAAGGTTGATGTCATAAATACTGTCTTGGGACACTCACCTTGTCAGGCGGGTCTTGCACCAGCCTATTCCCTAATGGTCTGTGGAAAGCAAAGTGGTACATAAATCAGTTCTCACGACAGGACTTTGACTTGCACAGTACCAGAAATTTGGAGCTAATACTTAACAAAACTCATTAGTGCCTTTTAAGAGCCAAGAGGAAGAGAATTAGATCACAGTGGCACAATAGGCAGAAGAAAAGGAGAGAGTAGTTAGATGGCTGTGCTTGTATTTTAGTTGGACAATAGACAGACTTTTTAAAGTCTGTCTTTAGACAACAATGGGAATAACTGTGACCAGTTTCAGCGATTCAGCAAATGTTCAGGACACTGTGTTCAATTATAATTACTGTAGTTATTTAATAAGACAGACATGAATGAAACCACTAATGTGGTTGATTTGTTCTTTCAACTGCCTGGCATGCTGACCTACAGAAACAACCTACATGTAAAGTTCCAAGTAAAACAAAAGTGATAATATAAAATTTTAAACATAATTTCTGTTTATATTCTAATATTCTTAAATTCCCATATATTAAAGGTGTTGGTTGTAATTATAGGGACTATATGGATTCAATTAGTAAATTGATTTCAAATGGCCTAAAGATGGTTTTGAAGCACAGCAGCATCTAATACAAAATTTTGCATTTACTTGTTTGTGAGTTAGTTGTCTATTTCTTAGTAGTGCTGTAGATGCAACCCAGAGCCTGATGCAGGTAGGCAAACTCTCTACTACTGTGTTTCATTCCAAGCCCCACCTTGCTTCTCTTAATTAAAACATAGGCTGAGAATAGCAGTATGTATTTCACTGGATATTTGTCAAGATTAAATTAATGTACAGAAGGCAATTAGATGAACATCTCTCCATAGATTTTAAAAGTTAAGTAATACACAATTTCTCCAGTCTCTAACAACTCCATAGCTTTCTTATTCTGTGAATTGTGAAGTGCACATTGAGTCCTGGTTGAAATGACAACCCAAGATATTTTACAGCAAACCATTCTTTGTAAGAGGAGAATCCTCAACTTCAAAAGTAAGGATAACAATATTGAGGAGCTACACAGCATTTTAATAGACTGAGTAATGCTTCTTATTTCCACCAAATATGCACCGATCCTAATCCCTGGAACCTCTGACTGTTACCTGATATGACAAAAAGGCACTTTTGTAGATGATTAAGGCCTTTGCAATGGGGAGAGGGCAGAGGCTGGATTATCTGGAGGAGCCTGATGAAATCATAAAGGTCCTTACAAGGGGGATGCAGGCAGAGTCAGAATCAGAGACAACATGGGTTAAGCGAAAGGGATTGGCATGATATGGTCAGAAGACAGGCTGGGAAAAGAGTCAGAGGCATAAACATAGACTCTTACCTGGAGGAAGACTCTAGAAGGAACCACCTTGTAGATGCTTAGATTTTAGTGCCCACCATTCATTTCAGACTCCTGACCTCCAGAACTGATAAGGGAATGAACTCGTATAGCTTTAAGGTACAAAGCCCACAATGAATTTTAATGGCAACAATAGGAAACTAATAAATGCCAAATGCAAGAACAAATTATTTTAGAGCTTCTGAATATAATTACATTACTTCGAACAGCTGAAGCCTTATGAGATTTCTTAAAAAGTCATACTTTATATAAACAACTGCTTTTGAAATTTCAGAGATTTTATGTTTTCCCCTTAGTAAGTAGAAATAAAAGAAACCAAAGATTAATCTCTAATGCAACTTTAACCATGATCTTGTATAATTTATTAAATCCTTGAGTTTCTTGTTTTCATTTCTTTATTCCCATGTCAATATTAAGTCAAACCCTGGAAAACTCCAAATGAAGGGTGCTGTCATATTGACAAGAGATTAAGAGTCATACATAAAATCAAGCCACCAAATATTTCGCCAACTTGACCACAAGTCACCTTCCATCTCCCACATCTCTTTTGCCATTCCCTTTCCTCAGTCAAAGAAAATGTGACTATAGCCACATACACTCCTAATTTAACTTCATACACTGATTCCCACAAAATCTCTCCAAAAACAGCAGGAAAGGGGCACTATTTAAATTCCATATGCCTCATCTGATTACATTTTCTTGAAGTAGTGTGCCCAATGTTAAAACTCCCCATGTATTCAGACTTACTTGGCAATAGTAAGTTGATATAAACTTACAATAATTTGAATAAATCTTTTTATTAAAATAATTTGTTAACACAAAGCACATGGATTTCTATGAGTTTAACTAAAAATATCAATCCATTTGTTTTCTGTCACTCCTGGAACAAATCATTACAAACTGGTGACTTAAAAGAACACTATCGGTGATTTTCTAATTCACTGGGCCTCAAATCCACAAGTCCAACGTATGTCTCACTGAGCTAGCTGTGTTGATAGAACCACATTCATTTCTGGAAAATCTAAGGGAGAGTTTATTTAGCTGTCATTCTTTACCAGCTTGCAAAGGTTTCCCGTGTTCCTCAGTTCATAGGCTCTGCCCTCTATATTCAAAGCCAGGGATATCACATGACTGAACCATTTTCCATTGTTACATCTCTCTCTCCGGAGAAGCTTTGTATTTTTAAAGCAACCATAAGAGTCAAGTGATTAACCCAGGGCAACCTCAATTTCCCTATCTGTATCCTAAATCTCATCTCCAAAGTCTGCTTCACCTTGCGATATAAAGTATTCACAATTCCAGGGATCAAACAATGGATATCTTTAGGAGCTATCATCTGTCTGATACACATAAATGCATCCAAACACATACAAATATTGAAATTGAACTCTATAGAAGACAGGTATACATAGGAACCTGAGGATTACAGATAGCCAATTTATCTAAATTGCTGCAAAAGACTGATACATGGAGATTTCATATTACTTGATTAAATAAAGAGCACTTTCCACCAGAATTGGCTGTGATTATTTCTATAGCTGTCTTACTCTCTCTGTACTTTGTGAGTATGAAGAGGAAGGTGTGGAAATTGGGAAATGGAATGCTATCAAAGGGAGGGGAAAAGAGGGGAGTGGAAATGCATTAAATGATGTTAAATATACCTTGACATGAAATTACTTTTAAAATATAGTATCTGTTATCATCATGTAGAACTTCTGCCAAGACTAACATTGGGCCTTGAGGCATGGAAAGCACTCTCAGTTCTGTGGTATGCCTTAGTTTTGGTCATGTGGGATACCATCAATTAGAATGGCTGCACACATTTTGGCGAAGATCACTAATTGCCTCTTTTCTTTAAATCATTGCCCTCTGCTTTTCACAGGCAGGAAAAAATGAAAATGCAAAAGAAAATCTTGGAAAGAACCGTTTTGTGTACATAGATTATTTCTGCAAGTCAAAAGAGTATTTTTAAAGTTTGTATCATAATTTCACCAATATTTTTTACCAAAAAGTGCATACTTATAATAACAATATAGTTGATCCTCCCCCCCCACCACCACATGCTGTGGACTTGCTTGTATCTTGTTTCTTTTCTTTACTTTTTTTTCTTTTTCTTTTCTTTTTAAATTTATTTTCGGGTAAGATCTACGGGTCTATAGGGTCTCACTATGTAGATCGAACTCATAGTGATCCTCCTATTTATAGCCTACCAAGTCCTGGGATTGCAGACGCACGTCACCATGCCCAGTCTCAGTCGCCTTCTCAGCGCCCTGGGGGCGGGGCCAGCAGGGCAGGCCCTGGGGGCGGGGCCAGCAGGGCAGGCCTTGGGATCGAACTCCCTACTTCTGCCTAAGCAGGCGCTTTAATGCACTGAGCTATCAGGCCTGCACTGTATCTTGTTTCTTTTATTTAAAAAATGTGAGCCTTTTCTGAAATCATAGAATTTACTTTGAAAACATCATACATTGAACTATCCTGAGTTCTCTTGCCAGATGTAGCTGGCACTCAGCTCAGGTTTCCTCTGCTTAGGGAAGGTTAGGTAACATTTGTGCATGTTAGTAAGGCTGTGGTGACCGCTCCTTTCATGTCCAAAACTCTGCCTTGGATTTTGCTTTCTACACATGGGACCAGCTTTGTTCTTCCTATGGTGGAAGAGGAGAAACAAGGAAACCCACTTCTATAAGCCTTTCATTCAGCACCATAAGTAAACTAAACAAGGCCCATTGGGTCCCAACTCCCTGCACAATAGCATTGGAGATTAAGTTTCAATATAAGTTTAGCATGAGATAGAAGTATTCAGATCCTGGAAATTTCTGATTTGTATGTATTGAACAAAATATCAGAGAAACAGTGAAGGTCGTTTTCACTTAGGGTACGGAAGGATGGAGGCAGACATTTCCTTTGAGGTTCTTACCCCATAACTCTCTGTCACTCTCTCTCATCTCCATCTCCATCCCCATCTCCATCTTCATTTCCATCTCCATTTCTGTCTCTATCATCTTTCTCTCATTCCAAACTGAGGAAAGCTGCCTGTTGTGCTTTGTATCTAGATTTCCCTCAAATCCTCAGGGATTCATAGGTGATTTGAGCAAATAATTATTTTTTAACAATTAGAAAATGAGACAAGAGGATATTGGCTCATGGGAGTGTGATAGGCATCAGTGGCTTCATCTAATAATGCACTTATAGCTAAATGTGATGTAAGGATGTGAAGCCTGCTTGGAGGAGGTGGTCACTGGGGGCATCTCCTGGAAAGATACAACCTCTCCTCCCTTCTCCCTTGTATTTTCTCAGCTTCCCATTGCCATCCACTAAGCAACTGTCCTCTGCCTTGGAGCCAGCTTTCTATGAACTGAAATCTCTACTGTGAGCCAAAAGAACCCATTCCACCTTAGCACTGTGCTGGAATTGTGACCCACCACTGAGAAAGTAGCTAAGACTCTGCCATTGTGAAAATCCCTATGAAATAACGACTCCCACAGTAAGTCACTGATCTCTGTGACCAACAACCACAAAGGCAAATGAGTAATAGCCTAGTCAGAGCTTAACCCAGAGACACCTTAAAAAGGCTCTAGCTCAGCTGGTGCCTCCACTATAGCCCAGTGAGAGCCAACGAATCCACAGCTGCATTCCTCACCCACGGAAAGGTTAGCTAAGAAGAGCTTGTCATTTAGGGCATGACGTATTGGAGAATGTGTTACACACTAATAACTGACACCAAAGGTCAAAGATAGCTTATTGCTATTTAAGTTTATCACTAGCAAAGTGGAATATTGCCTTTTTCATATATCAGTGTTGTATATTTGTGATTTACGTCTTCATATGTCCTAGCATTTTCTTGGAGAGTCTATTCCCTTCTAATTTTTAAATATCCTTTATAGTAAGGAATTATTAATTGATGTTTGATTAATTGCCCTTAAATTATGCTTATGATATTTTAATAAGAAATATTTTTAAGCTAGACTTGAATTTAATCTTTTTCTCATTTTTCATTTTAATAGAAGCATCATTTCTTTACACAGCATGTAACAAAGCTCTGGTTATTAATTAATAGTTCATATTTATTTCATAGCCTAGCACTTCACAACTCCCTTCATTAGTCCTAATAGCTTATCAGTAGAGCCTCTTGGGTGTTCTAGGAAAACAATAATATAATCTGCTAATAATGATGGATTTGTATGCTATGTGGTAGATGCAAGTTTTATGTCTGTGTTTGTCTTATTTTCTAAGTGAGAACTTTCAGAAGAAACTAAGTGATTAATTGTATTAATGATCACATTTGTCCTTCATTTCATATTTTAGAGGATTAACTAAAATAAGTTACCTTTAAGTAAAGTGAGTATCATAAGCATATCAAATATAAAATTAATTATAGGATGATATTTTTATATATAAATAATAGCTTTACATTCATTTGGTTGTTTCCATTGCTAAGTTACTGACTGTTTCTATTTGTTTAATACATTGAGTCAAGTGATCATTCAGAGCCTCTCCTTGTCTTTTTGAGGCTGCAAGGACATTGGATAGGAAGCTCCCTATGGGAGGTCTGCTCCCCGCCATTAATGATGATGGTTTAGTGATGACTGTTGTCCTGTATGAGACAGAGAGGATAGTTTGATGTGAGCAAATAATTATTTTTCAACAATTAGAAATTTTGTATTGTCATTTTTGGCACTTTGGTGAACTCAAAACTCCTTCATGCTCTCCCAGGGACAGGAAGGGGACTGTGGCATCAGACGCACGTGCAAAGGGCCAGTACATTTGGCTGATTGTTACCCAGTAGTGAACCTACTGTTCTTGCCCAGGTTGTCCCCACCTGCCAAGCAACCCTCCCTAGAGGACCGTAAGACTCAATGGTGTTGGATA
The DNA here is from genome assembly GCA_002564285.1 of Tympanoctomys barrerae. Classification (NCBI taxonomy): domain Eukaryota; kingdom Metazoa; phylum Chordata; class Mammalia; order Rodentia; family Octodontidae; genus Tympanoctomys; species Tympanoctomys barrerae. Next base: position 9,624 of record NDGN011360460.1, on the reverse strand, counting down.
TGCGTGGGCAGATCTGCCCTAGTCATTCCACTTCTCCTGCCTCCTTGTGTTTTGTCTCATGTTTAGAGACCTACTTACTTTGAAGTGCATTCCTTTGCCTTTCTCAGGAAATCATGTTTGCCAGTGAGTATTTTGAAATAAATTTATACTAAATTCAAAATAAATGACAAAACTTAAGTATAGAGTCTCTTGGGATATTTACAATGAAATGATGCTTTGAAAATTAAGGGAGGAAATGAATTCCTGGCCCAATTCAGTTGACTAAAACACCTTCAAACACTATCTGTCATGCCTATTATGCCAATGCACAAGGCCAGGCCCAGTTGGAGACATCTGTCTATGTGAAGAACACACTTGGACAATACAATTCCGCAGGTCTGTGGGGTTGCAAGTGACATAAGCACCAAGATGCAATTCCCCATTCAGCTCTCACTCTTCTTTGCAAGAGGAAAAGTGTATGCCTTTGAAGACTGAGTTACTCATCTCCTTCAGTACTTTTTTTTTGTCTTTTGGACACAGGATCTTGCTATGCAGTTCAGGCTGGCCTTGAGTTCATTTTGTAGCCCAGGCTGACCTCGAATCTCACCATGATCCTCGTGCCTCAGCTTCCCAAGTGCTGGGATTACAGGCATGCACAACCATACCGGGCTACAGGATGGTCATAGCCAAGAGTTGTACAAGTCTCTTTCCTTTGTATATTTCAATTTTTATGCAAATGCTACATTCTCTATAAGGCCCTACTTAACATTCTTAATGAGTAAACTTCCAGGCCCTATTCCTCAACCTAGGCATACATTTTCCTTTGGTGCATTTGCCATTCTTTAACTACTTATGTTTTTGTTTCATGTGTTCTCTCAGCCCATAAGAATGTAAGCTTCATCTGGGCAAGGGTTTTATTCATTGCTATGTTAATAACTCATGTACTACTCTCAAGTGTAAAATAGGCCTCATCAACTACACAAGCTAATAACAGTAAGTAATAACATTAAAAATATGAAGGAAGTGCTAAATATGGGTGACCAGTGTTTAACAAATGTTTATGGTCTTTGAAAAACAAATTTTGCACAAATACATGTGGAAGCCATAAATGTAACTAAAAGCATGTTTGTTATATTTATAGCACATTATGTTATACATTATCCAAAAATAGAGAGCATTGCATACAGTAGATTTAAATTTTGATAAGGGTCAAAATATATAAATATGTTTTAGTGGTGCTTATTAGAATATACTTTATTAAAGTATTTAAATCTAAGTTTCTAAAACTTTGATTATGTCAACTAAAGCTAAACGTATGTTAAAGAGAAATAATATTAGCAGTTATTTACATTGCTCTAGTTATTTTCTAAACTATTTCAGATCAACATATGTGGTGCAACATAATTTTATTTGGGAGAGAGACAACAATATGAATTGATTAAATATCCGAATAAAAATTTATTGTCAAAAATTAGTAAAATATGTTAATTTAGACAGCGAGGTCTCACATAATAATTTCTAAGATATTTTGTCTCTATGTTCTGTAACCAAGTAAAGCAATTCCATGATTCACAAATTAGGTACATTAAGTTCCTGTGGTTTATTGGGAGAAAGAGATGAGACTCCCAATAATTATTTTAATTATAAAAAAGGTTGGATTTTGCATCCTACCATCTTCAGATCTCATTCTTTCTACTACCACCAAAATTCTTTTTAAATCCACATAAAAATGCAGGAAGACCTAATTTTATTTTCAAAATATTTGACAGATAATCAGTTCTACTAAAATGATATAAAATAATTAAAATACAGTTTCTGTCCCTTCTATTCTTCTCCCTCAGACAAATGCTTTTTTTCTCCCAATAAATATTCTGCTCTTAAAAAAATAATGTGTGTGTGTAGTTTCTATGTTTAATAATGCAAATAGAAGCTCAGTTATAAATATGCCCTGTAATTGCTTTAATTAATAACTGCCTGCTTACTTTATGCCTGAATTTTAGCAGATTCCAAATGCATGCTTATTACAACCCTGAAGAGAAGCCACAAGGTCACAGGAAATATTTCTTCATGCAGACCACTGGAAGACTTGTCAACCTGAGGGCCGAATATTGCGCAAGTATGATGCTGCGGTTTGCAGCTTGCACCCAGAGTGCCTGCTCACTGTGGCAGGCTACAGTCGTGCACAAGTGCTCACAGCTGCAGTGACATGGTGCTAAGCATGTTTTAAGACTAGTCCCAGTCGAGCGGCATCTTATCCAACCAGAAACAATCCCACAATCCAGCTCTTTTTAAGTGATCATCCTTGTATCATAACAGATTAAGGTTGCAGCTACTTTGGATTATGTTTAATCTAACCTTTATCCATTCACATCTTCACCTGAAACTTACAAGGACCAAGAGTCAATTGCCGGGGCATAATTCACAATGACACTGATCTTTCCTTCCTCACTCTAATTATCTGGATTAAGAATAACACTTTTGAGTAATTATTTTCACATTGGATAAACATTAAGCTTTCCTGGATTTATCTGAGCTTTTTCCTAACATGAAATAGATCCAACCAGGCTTATAAGGACATCTGACAGCAGTGACAGCTTAATCAAGACAACCCTAAACAACTAAAACAATAAGGAAATGTTTATTTCTCATTGTTTTGAATATTCAGAAGTCAGAATATTAGCCAAATTAGTAACATTAAGGCAATACTTAGCAACCAATTGCAGTAGTTTAACTTTTATTTTCTCTGTAATCATTCAGTAATCCTCAAATATAATTCAAATTCTAAAATACTAGAGCCATGATGATGATGATGTAAAATGGGCCATCTTAACACTAGCTTATCTTTTTTTAACAAATATAATGCCCTAATAAGGAGGAGGAGGGAGAACACAAAACATTAGAATCAATGTGCTGGAATTGGAATTAAAGTATCTAAAGGATTTGCCTTATCTTTTCTGATGGCTATTTTCGACCATTCTGAATTGTCTACCAAGATTTCACATGATCCCTAAAATTGCTATCACTAACAGGCTAGAAAAATCTTCCAAGCTTGTCTTTGAAACTATCTAAGATCATATACAATTACACACTAAAATCACATCACAAAACCCAATTACACTTTGGCTTTGCAGATCCACAGATAACCTCTTAAAGAGCAAACCCCTCACTGTGTCGACCTCTGACCCCAAGCTCTTTTTTCAATCTGCAGCACTAACACTGCCCATTTCTTAGCTTGTGAAGGGCCCAAACTCTCAAGGGTCATAAAGAAACTCAGGACTTAGAAAGGGTACCTAGTGTTTCAGGTGAAGGTTAATATTGCTAATATTTTGTTCTTATCATTTAGATATATGTTATTTACAGGTCTCTCACTTACAACCAAATATCATTAATGTAAGAATTTTCCTTTAATATGTTGTTTTTCTCCAAATGTTTTAATGATCAATAGGCAGGAATGCTGTATAGCTTCAAAAAGGAAGAGTCACTGATCATGGGAAGCAAACTGAAAAATAAACTACAAAATGGTAGAGATATATTTCAAGCTGATTTCAGTACATACTTCAATGAGCAAATGAATGAAGAAGTGAGCTGTCTCCTACGATACCTCTCCCAAACTTATGAATACATGTTGGCTAATCTGAATTTGATGCATCATGATAGCTCTGCACACTCGCCACAAAATAGGGCAAGTCTAAATTAATGTCCACAGTCAGCCACAATTTCTGAAGAAAACACCAGAGAGAGAATTACACAGTCTATTTATGGCATTTTTTACTGGGTAAATATGGTTACAGAGGTAAATAAGTCAACAATGGACTCTAAGTGTGAAAGAGATCAAAATTCTTGCTCACTTTTCAGATCTGGGGGTCATCACAGGCTTACTTATCTGTTTGCTTGTCTGTGCCCCAAGCTGCCCCTCCTACTCGGCCCCACATGAGATCATAGCATTTGTCAGAACTGCAGAGGTGCTTGGGTATCCTTAGCTCCAAATTTCCAAACCTGATCTCTTCAGAGTACATTCTGAACAACAAATGCCCATTAGAAGAATTAGCTATACTATTCCAAGGAGCAATGACAAGTTTGTAAATTAGTAAGTCGAAACTGTCTTTTGCAACTGTTTTCCACTCAAGTGCAATGTTTAGGTCTTGCCTACAAAATGCAAAGAGAATAAAATTAATACCTCAGTTAGGCATCTTCAGAACTAGACCATGTATGTTATGCTCAATACCTTTGGCATTGCTTTACCATATGGAAATGCCTCTGTTCACTGATTTAAAAGGTCCAAATGTGTTAGGAAGAATATCAGAGCATAAAAATGCAGTGTTAGCAAGAACAAAACATTGACAATTTTGAAAAATTTTTCTACAGATGAGTCATAGAAAACAAGTGATGGTTAACTAATATGATACAGATTAAATAAGCATCCTAAGTGATGACAGACATGAATAAGGTTTGAGTTCATATTTGAGTCATACACTAATATAAAAACCAAGAAGTTAATGTCCTACTTTTAAACCTTTAGAGTAATAATACATCATGCACATTTTAGAGTTCTTTCCCTAAATTTAGAATCTATGAATATTTATTCTTCTATCACTTCCGAGTAGCTGATTGCATTTTTATTCTGAGTAAGCCCATTTATAGTAATTAAGCAAGTGAATGAAACTCTGAAAGCACTCAGATTGCATTAATTAAGTTGAAATATAATTTAATTATTATAATTGATAATACCTAAAGTATCATTTCTATCATCTCAAAATCATTATGTGGGCCAGCGAGATAGCTCAGCAGACTAAGCACCTACTTAGGCAAGTGCAGGGGCTGGGGTTCCATCCCTGGCACCACATACCATGCTGGCCCCACCACTGGGTGTGCTGAGCCAGCCACTGAGTCTGGACACAGTGACGCATGCCTATAATCTTGGAGCTGGGGGTGCTGAAACATGAGGATCAGTAAGAGTCAAGCTGTATAGTGAGACCCTGTACCAAACACATTTAAAGAAAATCATTGTGGATTCCCCTCCATAATACTCATACTCCTTATGTTATGATAAAACAAGAAAAATTTTACTGACGTTGAATGTCCAGGAATCTGTGAAAGATGAAAAGAAATACATGGAAACACAGTAAGAGTTTTGAAATCTGAGATCCATATTTTCTAATATGTTTAGACCTTAAAAATGTAGTATGAAAGAAAAATTTTGAAAAACTTAGAAACAAATTAGGTGTTTTGTGGAAGAAGGTGTGAAATGCTTAACTGCTGACTGGGCTTTATAAACATTTACATTATCCTAGAGTTGTTCATAACTGTGGACTTCCTGAGCACTGTGTAATCTCGCCCATTGTTGCATGAGCTGCATTCCTCATTCCAACATTGGACAAGCTGCATAAAGCAAGTGTTCCTGACAGTCTGGACAATTCTTTCTTGATAGTGCCTAAAGACAGGCTGAATCTACATGACAGCCCCAGATGTTTTTTAAGTGAAGAGTACAAAATGCAATATAATTGATTTGGTGCTTGTTGAGATGCTCTAAATGTTCAGTCTCAACTTTTACCTAATCCATCGATTCCACCTTCCTTATTTCTACCTAAAAAAAAGAAAAATCCCAACAGGGATTAGGGTTATGTGTATAGTATTCTAAAAATCTCTCAGATAGTTTGCTGGGAAGCAAATCCCTCAGAGTTTTTCTTTGCTAATAAGCTGCAAAGGTTATTTGGCATAGATGTTCAGGGCTAGGCTCTAAAGGGCTCCAGCAAGATACTTTCCAGTCCCTTACTTCCCTGTCACTTTCAATGGGTTTGTACATATGAAATTTAAAAAAGTAACAGGCATTCCCAAATGAAGTTTTAAAATTGATTTTTGAGACTTCTGATTTTCAAAAATATAGAAATGATATTTAAAAACAGTTAATACAATATAAAGGGCACTTCAGAACTATGAGACTTGTAATATTGGAGTTTCTTTTCATGACACTCAATTTGATCCAGTTGGACTTGACTTGACTTGGTTTACTTTGATTTGATTGGTATTGGGGATATTGGTATTGGGGAGAAAAGCCAAGCATGCTTGGAAGAGGGCTTTCTTCTTAATAAGAGTCAGTCAGTGTTTTGAACATCTGCTGGATCTCAGAAACAGTAAAAAATGCTATAGTGTTCATAATAATTAGGACTATTCAAATAGATAAGCAGAACTTGGGTGATGGGTTTCTACAAGCAACATTATAGGTCAATAGAGGTAAAAAGGATTAGAATGGACCATAGAATCGTCATGAAACAATTGGGGTCTTAATCATGCTGTTTAAACATTTGATCACTGAACACATTGTACAAACACTCTCCCAGCACTATGAAACATACAGAAATGTACACATAACACAATAGAGATATGAAATATATACACATAAATATTTTCTGCCTCACTATTCTGTTAATGTTTTATCTGAATCTATTAAGGGTATTCACATAATTTTCTGTTAGTGTTATGAGGAACATCAGCTAAGGATTTTTTAAAATGAAGTATCTTTACATCCCCAGAATATGATGCAACTGACTGTGATACATTAGGATCTTTGTATATCACTTAATTCTATTTACTAATTTCTGTGCATACTTTCAGTTTATAATAAATCACAGTTCAAAGCCACTGATTTCTTGTATAAAATATATTTATGGATACTGATGTACTGAAATACATGTATCTAAGCAGGTATTTGTATAAAGTCTTTTTCTTTTGGGTTAAATGCATGAATCTGTAAGTATTTCTGTAGGCATGCATCTTTATCTACATTAAGTTTAACATGAAATCATGCTGCTATCTCCAAATTCAATCTAGTATACATAGAATATTCCAGTTTTTCTGCTGTCACCAAAATACTTGAAATTTTTAACTGACAGAAAGAAAAAGTATACTGTACTCATACTTCTAGTGGTTCCAATCCATGATCAGCCAAATTCACGCTGTTTCTGCTAGAGCAGAAAACCACACACATAGGTCAGCTGTAGGCTCAGAAGTGAATTCTTTGTTATTTGGTAAGGCCTCTCCTTATCCCACCTGATTTTCCTTGTCCTGAAGTCTGCCTTGACTTAAATTATGAGACTCTAGCTTTCTTTTGGCTAATGATATTATGTACATTATATACTTTTCTCCATATACTTTTAATTTTCTTTGAGTCCTTATATTTAAGTTGGATTTCTGAAATCAGAATTTGTTTTATCTTCACCCTAATAATCTGTCTGTTAACTGGTGTATTTATGTTGCTCATATCTAAAATGAATATTGGTATAGGTGGATCAACACCTACTTTCTTGTAACTGCATTCCATTTGCTTTATTGGCTCTGCGTTTACTTCTTTCTCCCCTTGTTCCTCCTCCCACTTCTCTTCGTCCTTCCTCTGATATTAAATAATCTAAGTACAGCATGATAAAACATTTTTACCATTTCATGTGTAATGTAGGAATGTTAGAGTATTCCTAAAGTCTGTTTCCTATCTTCTGTGACATCACTGTGATTGATATTAGATGAATATGTTTTATAATTATCTACTCCTTTGGTACTACTGGAGGTTCTAAATATGTAGTTTCAGGGTTGGGGATGCATCTGAGTGGCAGAGCACTTGTCCAGCGTGTGCGAGTTTCTAGGTTTAATTCCATGGACAGCAATAAATAAAGTTGCATGTTAAATCAATTGTGTTATTATATCTTTATTTATTTTCCCCATATTCTTCAGTACTTTATCATTCTTTAGATCAAATTTCTCACATGTAATTTTCTTCCTTTAGGAAAATCTTTCTCCATTTTTGCAATGCCTGACTATTAACAACACTCCCAATTTTTGTCTCTTCCAGGAAGTCTTTCTACCCCTTTACTTTGGCTGGATAATTTCACTGAATATATAATTCTAGATTAGAGATGTTTAAAGTGGATTTTAAAACATTATTGGTCAATATTATTTCAGTTATTTTGCTCCATTCTTTTCTTTCTCTAGTACTATATTCATAAATTACATCCTTCGAAATTAGTCCAGGATTATAAGATGTTCTATTCTTTCTCTTAATGCCTTTTGCTCTCTGCATTTTAACTTGAAAAGTTTCTTCTGACCTATGCATTGTCACCAGTTGTGTATTCATCTGCATGCAATCTTCTGATGCACTTGTCCAAAACATTTGTCATTTCTGTTTAAAGTTATAACATTTAGTAATTCCTTTGATATTTCCCCTCTAGTTTTCTTGTGTTATTCATATTTATTGCATATTGTTTATTGTTCAAAAAATCCTTAATACACTGATTATAGTTATTTTAAATCCATGTATCATAAACCTAATGTCTGTATCGTATCTGAGACTGGACTACATGTTTATTTTCTCCCTTAAGACTTTTAAAAATGTATTCTGGTGTATTTTGCAGAATATCTGTTTGAAAAAGTCAGCTATGTCGTACTGGATAAAGAAGAGTAGGCAAGTGGGTCTTTAGTGAAAGCGTATTTGTTAATTTGATTAGTACTTGGTGGTGTTTAGTGATTACCACCATACCTATGAGAGGTTCTAAATTCCTCTGTTGTTTATGCTTGTCACCCTTCTTGATTTTGTGCACACTAAGGACTCTTCTGAGGTAAACCCTATCTTAAAGAACTTCTAGCATCAAAAAACAGTTATATCTCTGTCTTGTTGGTGGGATGACATGCTCAAAAGAGGAGTAGTTTTCATCTTCCAATTTATTCTCAGTTCCAGTAGTCCTGTGTCTCAGGGTTGTAACATTCACAAGTGCTTCTGATCCTTCCACAGTAGAATAACATCTTACTGCCATTACCTGCCTTGGCTATCGTGTCCCAAGTGTATTTCCTCAAAGCCCTTTCCCTTTTTGACCCTAGCTTAGGCCCCCATCACATTGGAAAGCTGGAGGTGACTGGAATGCACAAGAGTTCACTTTGCTCTGCTTGATTTATAAACTGCATTCTGGCCAAGTCCTCTTCCTCATACTGTCAGTTTTGGAATGAAATAGTGTTGGGAGACTCTCTTGAGTATGGTAGTCTAACTCTGACACTCGCCACACTACTAGTGTCATTAGTGGTCTTTCTTGAGTTCCCACTGTAAGAACTTGAAAGCGTTCTAGGAGGGAAGGTCTTAAAAGTCATGAGCCACTACTGAAGCAATGGGTCTAAAGAGGATCATGCCTTCTGCTGGCCCATAGTTAGCCTCACATAAGTCCCCAAATTATCATTGAAGAGTCCTTGTACATTTGGTTTGAGCAGCTTCCACTCCAGGCAAGTAGATCTTGGTTCCTCTACCTGTCTAGATAACTGTCTTGCTATGTTTTGAATGATAGTTTTCCATACACCTGCAGTTGTATGTCAGACACAAGAAAGGTCATTGAATTGTTTGTTAACCTTCATGTTATAAGGCTGAGAGTATAATGTTTTTGTTCCTTCCATGTCAGTATGGAAATTAGAAATCTCCCTTGGGCTGGGGAGATAGTTCAGCAGCATAAGCACCTGCATGGCAAGCAAGAGGTTCTGAGTTTGATTCCCAGTACCAAAAAAGAAAGAAAAAGAAGAAGGAGAAAGAAAGAAGAAGAAGAAGAGGAGGAGGAAGAGGAGGAGGAGGAGGAGGAGGAGGAGGAAGAGGAAGAAGAAGAGGAAGAAGAAGAAGAAGAA
>NDGN011360457.1:0-10984 GCA_002564285.1 Tympanoctomys barrerae | reverse complement strand
AACTGTCCTACCAATTTGATTTGAAACTATCTCATTGCTACTTGTTTCTCAATAAAATTATGGGACAAAAAATTCTGTGAGGATGGCTTGAGACCTGCCATACACCTGTGGCACTTTGTTTGTGTGTGGATGTCCTAGTTTCTGAATGCCCTCCAGCCCACAGCGATGGGAACATTCCTCGAGCAGGCCCAGGTCTGTTCTCAAGACAGCTCTCCAGTCAACTGTTTTGATGACCTTTGTTCCTTCCCTCTGTGTGTTTTTCTTCTCATTTTCCTACTTGGCCTCAAGGAAAGTGAGCAGTAGAAAGATGACCTTCTGGGAGGCGAGGAGTGTTTGCAGCCGACTTCCTACTTGTAGGAAGACAGGGGCTGAGGGCTCATTTTCTTCTCCACATTAGCCCAAATAATCAATGTATTTTACAACTCTTAGGGTTTTTTTCTTTTTTCCATTTATTAATGCTTTAAACATTTTTCCTTCTTCGCAAAGGTCTTCAGTACAGAATGCTTACATTTCTTATGGGAGTCAGTACACATGCACAGCACATTTCAAGTCTTTTTTCACCCCTTTTTCCTCATCTCCTTCTTCCTACCCCCTCCATCTTTTGCTTCCTTTCCCGTCTGCAACAGATTTGCCTTCTTATTGCCTATTGTTCCTCTTTTATTTTGCTCTTTGTTTATATTTTGGCTTCGTCATGTAAGACCAACCACAGGACATTTAAGCCTGTATGCTTGATTTACTTCTTTCAAGATGCTTCCATTCTCCTATGAATGACTCAAATTGTTCCAGCTTGTTCCTTTTTATTGCCAAGTAGTATTCCATAGTGTATAAACACCAGATTGCCTTTACCTATTTAACTGTTGATGAGCACATACACTGTTTCTAAGATTTAGTTGGCTATTAGGAATTGTGGTACTCTAAATATGCGTGAGCTTGTATCACTGTAATAGTTTGTCTTCCACTCTTTGGGGAAAATACCTAGGAGGAGGAGAGCCGGTCAAATGAAATTTGAGGAACGTCCATATTCATGGCTGTAGTTGCTCTACTGTTTGGGTCCCAACCAACTGCATAGAAGGGTTCCTTTTACCCTACAGCCTCGCCAAGATTTGTTATTCTTTGATGCTTCTGCTGATAGCCATGCCTCCTGCAGATGGAATCCCAGGGATGTTTTAATATGAATTTCTTTAATGGCCAGACATGCTGAACATTTCTTCCATGTCTTTATTAACTCTTTGTACTACTAAGAAGTGTCTATTGAGTTCTCTTCAAACCCATTTTTGATTTTTTTTTTCCTTTGAGGGATCTAATAGTTTGAGTTCTTTATATATCCTAAATATTAGTTCTCTGTCCACAAACTAGCTGGGAATAATTGCGTCCCACGATGAGGTTGTCTCCTCACTCTGTTGATTGCTTCTTTTGCCATGCAGATGGTTTTTAAGTGGTGGTGATCCCATTTCTTGATTCTTAATGTTACTTCTGGCACAACTGGTATTCTACTCAGAGTCTTTGCTTAAGAAAATAAGGTTTAGTGAAAGGAAACGTTAATGTTTCCTTGCTTGATCGATCTGGCATTCCTATAGCTGGTAATTTGCACAACACATTGATGATAACAATGTGTAATATAACAACTATCACTTATTTTCTATTCTTGTTTTTAAATTCTGTACCATTTGTTTATTGTTTTATGTCGCTTTGTCTTTGTCTTTGTTCTTGTTATTCATTTTTGGGTTTTTTTTTCCTCTTTAAAATAAAAGTTAAAAAAATACAGTCCTTCCTTAGATCTACCAAGGACCATTTTCTATCTAGAACAAAAGTATTTTCTCAGCCTAGACGTATGTGGGCTGCAGCTATAAATACTCTTGAAATGAATGAACTATTCTTAACTATTGCGTCCAGCAAACCTCACTCACTAGTAGTTACAATTAAAAACAAATTATATGTAATGCTGTGTACTAAATTTAATAACTAACAAAAAATAGACATTTATGAAACATATAAATTTATTATTAAAAATTTTTCTTGTTCCTCACTCTTCTAGATTCATTGTGAGTACTTTGGAAATATTAGAATGTGGTGGGAGAGCTACAACTTCAATTTCTATTCAGTGAATCACTTTGTCCATTTCCATGAATTTCCTGGCTGTCACACTAATCTAGTGAGGGGTTTCAAACAATGGGTGAGGCACGTGTACCTTTATGTTATTTTTTACACAAAGCTAATTTTTTCTAGTGCTGTCACCGCAGGGCATTTCTTATTTTATACCTTTGTTGGTTAAGCTTGAGAAATGGTTGCGTTTTCATTGTTTTTCTTCTTGCTGAGATAAAATACTCTACATCTAAAAAAGGAAAGAAGGAAAGGTTTATTTGGCTCACAGGTTGCAGAGGTTTCAGTCCATAATCAGCTAGCTCCAATGCAGGTGGCCTTCACAGAAGAGAATAGCTCATGGGACCGACAGGATGGAAAAAGCAACAAATGGGGATGTACAAGCCTCTTTCTATCCCTTATACTCTATGCAGGCTCCCCACCATAGGATGGGTGGAGCACTCATACCCTTAATCCTAGGCAGACTCTGCCAAACCAATCAGTGGAGCCATTTAGTAGCCACACACCCTTAGTCCTAGCACTGTAAACTCTAGATCCAGCCACCTTTGAAAAGTTCCACCTATGACTACATGGTGCTTTGGGAGATACCTAGACACAACCATTATGGGTTGTCTCTTTTGTCTGTACAAAAGCCTAAATTTGTGGCCATTCTCCATTTTCTTTCATTCCTTTTTGTGCATCTATCTGCTCTTTTCCAAGATCATGTAAAAAATAGTGAACCACGATGGCTACAAGCTCATTAGACACAATGTCTACTTTCTCAGCTACTATAGGCTGAGTTTTTATTTTTCTTTCTCCTGGCCCCAAACTCCTAAGTTGAAAACTAACTTCTGGTGTGGTGGTGACTAGAAGATAAAGGACTTTTGGGAAGTGATTAGAGCTAGATGAGGTCATGAAGTTCTCACCCATGATGGGACCAGGCCCCTTCTAGGGGGAGAAGAGCCCAGAGATCTCCTTCCCTTCCTCCTTTGGTGAGGATGATCATCTACGAAGGAGGCAGTGGGCTTCATCAGGCACTGACTGTGCTGACACTGAGCTTGGACTTCCATTCTCTGGAACTGTGAAAAAGATTGCTAATTAAAGCAGCCATCTAACGTAAATTTTTTTTTAGCAGACTGGAGAGACTGAGACATGTTATTTCTCAGTATGATTGCTATTCTTTCAGTCTAAAATACCAGCTTATTCACTATTGGCCACCTAGTGTGATCATATATCTTAAAGATTATTTGGTACCTATCATCCTTTTTGTAGGCATCGATTCCTATATTAAGATAAAATAGATTGTGCTTTTAGGATTGTAACTCCACAAACATAGTGAGCTATAATAACAAAGTTTTCTTTCTAATCAGAGAACCCATAACTGCTTAGTACCTTATATATCCTGGGTGCACTGCCAAGACCTGCTCAGAATGCTTGGAATGTCTCTTAATTTCTATAGAAGGAAAATGAGGCATAGAAAGATGAACTCATTGTTCAGGAGCACATAGGTAGGGGACAGTGGTGTTAAATTTCCAACAAGATTTCATACACTCCAAAATCTCTTTCTGACCACCTGAAGAAAATTAAGAATATCTTTAAGAGTGAGTTATATGTTAATGGTCACAGCTAAGAGGTGCTCTACAAACTGGAAAGATGTGGTCTGAATCTCCACCTTCTTTGTTCTTCTGCCTGTTAGTAAACAATGGCTCTTTGTCCATTTTGCAAGTATTAAAGTGGACATTAAAATATCTTGTAAGATTCACTTTATGAAAAACTTAATTTGTAAAGTCTATTTTCTTTGCTTTTTCCTTTTAGTCTCTTTTTTTCCTTTCACAAAATGGAAGGAAAAGTATAGATTTACTTTCTAAGACACCATAAAAACAATCTGAAAATCTATAGTGGAATAATAAAATAACATTGAGCCAGACAGATAGTTCAGCAGATTAAAGTGCCTGCTTAGGCAGAAGCAGGGATCAGGGTTCGATTCCCAGCTTGCCATGCTGGCCCCTTGCCAGGGGTGCACTAAAACGGCAATTGAGACTCAGCGTGGTGGCATATGCATATAATCCCAGCGCTTGGGAGGCTGAAAACAGGAGAATCACTATGAGTCTGCTTTGTGTCATGATTTTTTTTTTTTCATTTTATGTATTTAGTAGACCCTGTACTAAATATATAAAATAAAGAAAAAATCTAAAAAAAAACATTACTGGGAATAACAATAGTAAGTAATTATAAACTTCTATTATGTATATATATGCATATACATATACATATATTAGCATATATGCTATAGTATAAGAATTGCACAGGAAAGTTTATTTGCTGGAGAATAAAAATTTATAAATAAAGCTGTAAAGGCATAGGCAATTGAATTGCACAGAGAAATGAATGGAAAATCCCTTTGGACCAGTCAGTTTAATCTTCTTAATTTTGACTTGGATGTTTCAATCAAGAACTTTGAGGCCCAACAGAAGAGGCCATAAATAGAGCTTTCTTTGTCATGGAACTGAGCTGACGTCACAGGATGCTAAGTGACCCATTCTGATTGTGCCTCAATGTGGTAATATCTAGTGATTATTCTTGGCTTCAGATCCAAGAAGGTGTCAGACATACTGTATTAATCCTTCTACTGATCACTTGCTTGCACTGAAGTTCTTGCTGAAGCTAGCCAAGATATCTTAGAGAAGAAATGAAATTTAAATGATGATTTTCTATTTGTCAACTTTAGACGTGGTTTCAGCGAGTGTAAAGATAGAAAAGAAAAAAAAAAGCTAACTCACTGAAGGTGGCACTCTCTTCATAAGCATAATCAAAACAGTGCTTTTCCATAAGTTACCTAATTTAAGTTCAGGACTGAGTAAGCCTTAACTGTTATTGGGAACATGCCCTGCCAGTAGAAGCTGATTACTTCCTCCTCTGAGCTTCAATATTGCTCATTGTACAAACTCTGTGATTTATATAACTAGTATACGTTATTTCTAAATAAAACTCAACTTCCATCCAAATCTCACAATTTACAAAATGTTTTGTATCCAACAGCACATTTTTGTACCCATAAAATGATCGGTGTTCCCATTTTGTAGCTGAAGAAGTAAAGACCAAGAAAGATTGAGCAGTCACTCTCCAAGTTCTACAGACCTGGGAACTTTCCAAGGCAACATTTAGCATTTTCACTGAATGTACCTCCTCACTTGTATTGTTGGTTCACTTTGTCTTGGTTACTCTTTGTCTCTGTTGCTGGGACAAATACCCAACACTCAAAATGAAGGAAGGAAAGATTTATTTAGCCCACAGTTACTGGAGGGTTCAGTCTATACTCAGCTGGCTCCAAGGTGGACGGGCACATGAAAGACGGCAGCAGTTCATGGTGGCAGAATACAGCAGAACAGCAAGAGCAAAATGGCAGAAGCAGTGGCAGCAATGGCTGCAGAGAGCAAAGCTGTCTTCCTTAAGTCGTGTTCAGACCATCTGCCCCAGGCTGGGTGTAGTATTCACACCCATAATCCCAGTGGCTCATGAGTTAATCACAAACTCTAGATATCTGCTTCATGACTGCATGAGTCTTTGGGGGGGGGGACAACTAGACTCAAACTATAATAACTTCAACGACACTATCAATGGGGCTGGTCAGTGACTTCTTGAGCAAAGTAGGTTTTTCTTTTTTTTTTTTCAAATTGAATTTTGTGTACCCTCTTTATAAGGGACTGTCTTTGTTACTCTTCTCTCATTGCTGGAACAAAATACCTGACGCACAAATTGAAGGAAAGAAAGGTTTATTTAGCTCACAGTTACTGGAGGTTTCAGTCCATACTCAGCTGGCTCCAAGGCAGCCTGGCATTTGGCAGAGAGCAACCTTTCATGGCGGCAGCAAAGGGCAAGATTACAAGAAGAAGTAGCAGTAGCTCAAGCAGTTAGCTTCTCTTTCTTCCTTACATTGTAATGCAGATTACCTGCCCCAGGGCAGGTGCAGCATCCACACCCACAGTAATCAATCACAAACTCCAGAGGCTGCCCCAAGACTGCATGAGGCTTTGGGGGGACACCTAGACACAAACCCTAACAGTCACCCTTGGAAGAATGTCCTATGCAGAAGGATTTTTGAAAAGTAACATAAAAATATTAGTCAGATTTTAGGTGTATTTATCTTTTTATATTTGAGATATAACAAGCTGAGTCTCTTACAGAATTTCCTACTAGTAAGACACCTACTCACCTTAACAACTGTCAAGGAAAAAATGTTCTATTTTTGATATATCTTTAATTTTTAAAATTTTCTGAGAAAAGTAATTACTTTGTAGAAACAAAGAGAAGCTATCAAAGCACATATTTAAACAGTCTATTAGAAAATTTAATAGCGAAAGGTTTTTTTTATATTGAAAAGAGTATGATGGGCTCTGTAGTTAACATCTTTGACAATGAGTTTTTACATAGGCAACTGATGTACAGTTGAAGAGAAAACATCTCTATAATCAAAGCATATAATTCAAATCACAGCACAATTAGAAACCAATTTCTTTACTCAGAGGGTCTCAGAATTACTCAGCTTCTGAAAAAATACCATGGCTTTGGTAAAATAGGACAAAATGCAGTTTTTCTAGGAGCTAGTTCATGTTCAAAAATTACATGGGCTGAGGCTGAAAAGATTCAGGCTCTATTGTCATTCACAGGTCTAGCATCTCTAAAGATAAAACTTACCAAAAGGCAATATTTCCACAATGCACTATGAAAAGTTACCTGTGGAAAACACCTAACAGCAAATCAAAAACTTATTTTCCAGAAAATGTCATTTTGAAAGAATACCTTTATACTATAATTTTTCACACTTTATTTGTATTGGAGGTTTCTGCCAGTGTTGTTGTTACCATTCAGTAGCTCTTGGTCAGGACCGCTGAGCTTGGGAGAAATATATCTGAGGTGGTAGAAGAGCAGATCTCCAGCAGGGAGCCCACTATAATGATGATGCTGTTAGTGGGGGTCAGAGGCCTGGTAGTTAAAGAGCTAAATATCTTCTTCATGGCTATCTTTGATTTGATACTCACAAAAACCCTGAGAAAGAGCCTAAGGGAGGTTTTATCCCCACTATATAGGTGAGAATAAAAAGACTCACAAAGGCCATGTTACCCAAGTGCTCCTCTGAGTCTATGTTGCCCTCTTATTCTGGTATGAATCCCACTTTACAAAATTATTTCCTATTTCCAAAGTTCAGTTGTAATAAACAGACAGATGGGGAATTTATGTTTCTGTACTAAAGGACAGTGGTAGTAATCTATGACTCCTATTGATTTTAAATGACTAAAATCCCATCTCTTTAACACAATTTTAATGGATATTCATCATCCAGGGCCCTTAGTAGTGGCCAATAATGGATAAGCAAACCAAAAATGATCTTTATCCTCATGGAGCCTACAATCTAGTAAGAAAGGGAAACAGCAAGTAAACGCTTCTACAAATATTTAATTATATCCATGTTGGTAATATGGAGAAAGAATATGAATACTAAGGTTTTAGATTAGAAAAACAACTCACTCATTAACGTCTTTTGTCTTGAAAGAAATACTATAACATAGCTTTCCACAACACAAGCAGCTTGTTATTGAAAAGTGAAAGTTTTCATTTGGCATGCTTCTGCATCATTAATGTGAACCTTGCCCTTGTACGAATGCTGACAATTTTTCAGACTTTGAAAGCTCATACTTTGAGAGCAACGTGTACAGTACTCAGGTCATCTGTTGTCTGGGGGGAGTGCTTGGGTCACATGCAGACGGAAGGGCTCCTGTTGTCTGCTGTGGCATGAGCGCCACAAGTCCACCTTCACGTCCTACACCATCAGCGGGGTCTCCTCTTTTCCAAAGATTGGAAGCTTATGTGCTGGTGTTCCAATTCAGGTGAAAGTGGCTCTTAGAGAAATAACCGCTGGGGTACTGTATGTCTTGCATTATTGTCATCAATATGGATAACCACATCCTTATCCTCGTGTGTGTTGAGCAACTTAGATAAAATTGCATCATAAGAAAGATCGCTGAGCTATAAAGACTGTAAATCTGGGATAAAGTTCTAGTTCTTGTTACCTTGTGAGCTCCAGGATGAAGAGTAGGTTGCTGGCATTCATTGCTCTTAGCTTCCTTTACCTTATGAAATGTTGTTGTTACACACACTCACATCTCTTCTATTTTAGGAAACAGTATCCCTGCTAATGAATCTCAGAATTTGTTTAGACATAAAAGTCTTGATACATCTTTTATGGACAGCTTATTAATTTCTTTTTTATTTTTTTTAGTACAGGGACTACAGGGTCTCATTACACTTGTAGTGATCCTCCTGTTGGCAGTCTCCCAAGTGCTGGGATTACAGGTGCATGTCACCATGCCTAATCTCATTTGCAATCTCAGTATGCCCCGGGTGGTGGAGCCGGTGTGGCATGCTGGGGACCAAACCTCAGTTACTGTACTCTGCCTAAACAGATGCTTTAATCCTAAACAGATGCTTTAATCTCAGATGCTTTTAAACTGAGCTATCTGGCTGGCCCGTGAATTTCTACTATTAATTTGAATAATTCTTTTATGGCCATCAGAGAGGAAGGATTCAGTTTTAACTCAAATCTCTTCTATAGATAACAGAAAGCTAAGTATTTCTAGACTACTTAAATACTTAATATATAATACTTCTTGTTCTCACCAACAAATATCATTAAATTTTGTTTGGCAGTTATATGTTCAAAAGTTTGTGATGGGGCATCTTTGTACAACCTGCTGCGGGTTGATTGTGTTCCTCCAAATTCATGGATTGAAAACTTAATCTCCAGTTTGGGAGTTAAGCCTTTGGAGTCGTTTTTAGATGGTGAGGGTTCTGCTTTTGGGAGAGGATTAAGGATGGCTGGGAAGGCCATGAAAGAGGGGGTGCCCTCAGGCATAGGAGGACACAGCTTTCTCCAAAAAACATAGCATCAAGACACCATCCTGGAAGCAGAAATCAGCTGTCCCCAGACAGCTGGACCTGCCAGGGTCTTGATCTTGAATTTTCCAGTCTCCCGAACTCAAAGAAATAAAGATTTAGACTTTATAACTTGCCCAGACCTAGATATCATGCTACAGTAGCAGAAAGGGGGCTAAGACACAGACAGTCTGAAAGCCACTCATGAGAGGGACACTATTTCCTGTCTGCATTTCTCAAGCTTTTATAGAAATCCAGAAAAATCTGTGTGCGCAGAAATCCTGTGACATTTCTGCGGAGAAATATGAGCAATTAGAGTTAAGGCATGTGGAATAAGTCAGAGAAAGCACAACAGCACGCAGTGTTTAATATAAATTCCCCTTTCCCTTTGGTGAAATAAATGAATAATCTGTAAATAGATTATTACCCAGTCAAGTTCAGAACTGTCCATACTTCTTTCTGTAAACACCCTTTTAAGAAATTGATGTCTAGCTGGGGACAAATAAAGGAGATGAGCACATGTGGCATAGTGGCATAAGTCAACAAGTTTTAACATTTTTATTTAATTTAAAAGCCATATTTAATGTCTCACGGGTTTGAAAGCTTATCCAGAGCTTTAGTTAAGTCAGGTTTTGTTCTTCTTTTTTTTACATATTTCTTCACCCCTCAACCTGAGATGAGATTTTTTTTTTTAAAAAAGGAACATTTTCTCTATGTAAAACCTCACAGAGTGTTTTACAGAAATTCTCCTCCTTAAGCTAATGACAGAAACATCATCCAAAAAGTAAAAGACATCTTAATAGAGTGACAGATACATATGAATTTTGATAACAGCACAAGTCATAAGTTAATCTTAGAATCATGTCCCTCCACAGACGAATGAATGGGTGAAGAAAATGTGGCATCTCTACATCATGGAGTACTATTCTACCATAAAGAATGAACGTCAGTCACTAGTGGGAAAATGGATGTAGCTCAAGAAGGATTAGTGTGTGCTAGGTACCTGTATGTAGTGACTCTTCCCAGGCAATGCTGTTCCTATGTAATATAAATGTGCTACATGTAAATACCAGCAATTAAATAAGACAAACATTCGTATGTGGAAAGCATAGACTTACAAGAAGTCTTGGATTCCCCTTTCATTCCTCTTTATCACCATCAGTAGTGGCTCATTCTCAATATTTCTAAATTAAGTGAGATTTGTTAGTAACTTCATCTATTAAACCAACCCAAATCATTGGAAACCTCACCTCACCAAATTAATTCTATTTCCTCCCAGCCTGAGATAAGTATGACCTTGCTTTTCAAATCAAGTGTTGTGGTTGATTTAAATATACTGAATGCTTATAAAACTTGACAACTCACTATGCCATGTAAATTTGAGTTTTGTACTTGTTATAATGTTAACTTAATTAGGAAGTTTGGTGTATCGCTTTAGTGCAGTTAAATTTCCATTGTTAAATCTGTATGAACATGGTTGTGCTAGTTTAAGAACCAAAAGAGTTTAATCTTCTGAATATTTTCCCTTTTGCCCACCCCAAACTCCTTTATGTCTTTGTTACTTTTTCCTCATTAGCCATAGTAAAAATCTGTTTTAACACTGTTCAGTCCAGCGGACAGGCTGAGGCCTGTCTAATCTGAACTTGTCTTTTCCATCAAGTTGGTGTCCCAGATTCTTGTTTGTTCTCAGTTATTGTAATTGTGTCAAAAGCTTCCAATTGCTAGACCCGGTGGCGTCTACCTGTCACTCCAGTATTCAGGGGGCTGAGGCAGGAGGGTGACTACGAGTTAAAGGCCAGCCTGTGCTATATAAAAACAAGCAAACAAATCTCCAATTATCCTGACTACTCTCTGTCCTTCAGCCCAGAATCCAAAGATTACTATATTTTGTTAACTAAAAGACTGAATTGTTAGGGGCCGGGGAGATGGCTCAGTGGAATAAGCGCTTTCCTGGCAAGCGCAAGGGTCTGAGTTC
>NDGN011360451.1:0-15881 GCA_002564285.1 Tympanoctomys barrerae | reverse complement strand
ACACACACACACACACACACACACACACACACACACACACAAATAAATTCAAAAAAATAAATAAAAGTAAAATCTGATGTTTAAAAAAAATAAAAGGTTGCTCTTTTCAGAGCAAAGCCAATGGAATACTTTCAGGTGAAATAGACATGGGCCATTTAAAAGACTTTGTGGATGGGTGAGTCAGTGACATCTTTTGCAGGTGTGTAATGAAAACATAGAAGACTTCAGTTGCACTTGTACATAGATCTAATATTATATTTAAAAATTTCTGGGAGTTGGGAAGATCCCTCGGTACCACATGCCATGTGGGCACCTCCCCCCTGAGCAGGGGGACAGGTAGGGGCTTTGCCACCAGGAAATTGGGTGTGATGGTGCACACCTGTAATCCCAGCGCAGAGGACGCTGAGACAGTAGGATTGGTATGAGTCTGAGCTGCGTAGCAAGACCCTGTATCAAAAGAACAACAATAAAAAAACAAAAAAAAAGTTTTAACACTTTCTGGGATCTTTTCCATTTTCCATTCCTAAAACATTTTTGTAATATGTTTTTCTTTATCAATAATGCATTATCAAGATACTTATTGTGCTTATTTTATGATTTTTCTTACTGGAGCATGATATTAAAGAGGGCAGTGATTTTTGTGTACTGTATTCTATTAATGTTGCATTCTCATGCATTCCTAATGTCTAGAACAATATTTAGAATGTAAACAAAATTTGTTATTGAATTGATAAATAAATTAAAAACTTGTGAATACTTCAGAATCATCAGGAGAATTTTCAGAAAGTGAAATGAACATTTTTTTTTCAGCTCAGGTATAAAGATCTATTTCAGAAAAGTGGCATGTTTTACATTGCTTTCTACACTCACAGGAAGTAAATCAGGACCAAAACAGAACAGAGACTTTAGGGAATAATATTTCCTCAGTTTGAATTATTTGTGAACCTTCTATGATATGAAATTGTTACAAACTTGAAGCTGTCATAAAATATGGATAACATCCTATGGGATGGAATTGTATCTGTAGGGATTATTTTGACAATATTTAAGTAGATGGTTCATATAATTTTGTTTGTAAGATTTAGAAAAAAAATTCAAGAGGATTCTAACACAATTCAATAGTAGTGAATTAAAAAATGTGTAATCTGGCTCTTTCTTTCCTTGCTGGTAGCTGCCTGTGAGCATGGTGAACACTCTCCAAAACCGGCTAACTTTCTGTAAGAACTGTGGCAAGCATCAACCCCGTAAGGTGACACAGTACAAGAAAGGCAAGGATTCCCTATGTGCCCAGGGAAAGTGGCATTATAACAGGAAACAGAGTGGCTGTGGTGGACAGACTATGCTGATTTTCCAGAAGAAGGCCAAAACTGGAAAAGGGATTGTCCTGAGGCTTGAGTGTGTTGAGCCCAACCGCAGATCTAAGAGAATGCTGGCTATTAAGAGACGCAAGCATTTTGGACTAGAAGGAGATAAGAAAAGAAAGGGCCACGTGATCCAGTTTTAATTTTTCATGCTTTATTTTATTGGAAAGATGATAAAACCTTGCTGTGTTCAAAAAAATTTATAATCTGTTCTGTGTAAAAGAAGGTAGTAAAACTGCACAAATATCCATACCTTCTACCTCAAATCAGTATGCACCAATGTTTATGCATTATCTGCATTTTCATTCATCTAGTTCTTGACCACTATTTAATAATGATGGATAGTGATAACTGTATCATTTGTGGTGCAGGCTATGATCTGCTATGATTCTTCTGCAAAATTATTATGATGAATCACACTTGCCAATGATTTTTGAATGAGACAAATCCAAAACTAATTTTCTATCTGCAATCCAGATGTAATTGGCTATGTATCATAAATCTTCCATGAAAATATTCTTCAGTATCATTTCTGTCAACAAACAAAAGTGCTCTTCATAGTTCAGTCCCCAAGAAAAAAAATAGGGTATAATTAGAAGGGAGGAGGGAAAGCTCGAGGTTGCCTTGAATATAAAAAACAGAAAATGCCCAGATCAAATTGGCTGTGCAAATGAATCTCTGCCATCACAATCTTTGCAAATTGTAATTCTCCATTTTTGGTCCTGGGACTCAATACTTTGAGACAGCCATAAAATATGTTACCTTCATGCTAAATTGTGGAAATTAAACATGCTTCTGGAGTGTTCAAGAATTTGAAAATGACTAACATCTTATTTATTTTAAAATAGATGGTAGTTCAGTTATGAAATATTTGGAGGTAAAGGGGCACTATTCATTGCTGTAATACGATAAACATGATTTTTAAAAACTTTTATTCACTGGGGTGAGGTTAGAACAATAATTAATTGTAGTACAAAGTCTAGGTTTTTATTTCACATAACCTATGGGCCAGAAAGCTTTGGCTATGACATACTTACCAGCTCTGACTCTGGTGATTATGTGAGTGCGTGCATGTGTGTGTGTGTGTGGAGGGGGTGGTGGTGGTTGTTTGTGACTATGTAACCTATAAAACACTACTTTTGAAAGTAGGAAGAGTTGGGAAATTCTTCATAAATATAAATCTTTCGATTTCTCTTTAAAAGAGTGATTTAAAATGTCTCTTTTATTAGTACGGGTCAATAACATTTTCTTCTATGTTTGAAACATAGCACTGTTCATTATGCAAATTTGTAGTGTTTTTATCATACATCCTGTGTGCGCACAACAAGTTATTTGATTACTTATATCCCTGAAAAAAAGTCCAAATCTTCTCTGAGATGAAATGTGTCCGGTCAGTTTCATCACTTTTCTTTCCTGTGAGACATAAGTGTTCCCTTCTGCCATTCTTTGTTTAATCCATGCTTCCAAAGTAACCTCACGTAATAACACCACAGAAAATACTTAACACTTATATAATGTGTTCCATCTTCAAAGTACTGAAAAAACATTAAATAGTTAATTCACATGGAAGGAAGTCAGTGAAAGTATAGAACTCTAAAATTATTGAGGAACAAAAGTATTTTAGTATCAAGTCTTTTGATAATGAGATTTATTTAATCTGTTTTTTTAAAAAATATTTTTGCCTTGTCATATAAGAGAACTAGTGTTCATGGTGGGGAAGTATATGAGCCCATAACTGGTTTTTACAGATGATTAAATGCTCAAGTTGAAGTCGAGGCTTTTGATAACTGCTCGAGCCATTTACGACCTCATATACTACTCTGCTCTGGAACATTAGACCTTAAATAACATCAAACATGTGCTTTTGCTGAAGAGAGGAGAAAGAAAAATAAAATGCCCTTTTAGATAAAGGAAAAAATATGTACAGAGAACCCTATGGAAATGTCATAAATACACATGAATAAAATTATATTTAGTGAAGGTTCTGTAATAGATTTGGGAGTGAGGGTATCACTTGACAGCTGTCTGGGTAGCCTCTGGGTAGAAGACTTATGAAGAAATAGTTCTTTTATCTATTGGCATAAAAAGTGCATCAGGCTTGTAATAGGCCCTGGCAGCCGTCGCTGCTACACAGAGGACTCTAACATTTACAAAAAGTGACTTGGCACTCGCAGTGCTGTTCTGCTTGTATTGAATGCAATCTAGATCTCTGCATGTGGAGACTTTTCCAAATTTACTGAAAAATACATGCGGTGGACGCCACACATAGTGCCCCTTAGTGAGAGACATCAGTGGGACAATGTGGTTAGAAAGTTGCCAGGAAACAAAGAGAACCATGTATTTTTTCAAATGTATTCAGCATAATGCAAAGATTAGTGCTTCTTAGGTGACTACTTAAAACGTGTTCATAGGATTCTTTATCTTCCTAGAGCTTCTCTGATCTTTCGATATCTAAGACTGAATCATATTTCTCTAAGACAAGGCAGGGGAGGGAGATCTAAAGAAGAATGGGAAGCACCATAGTAAGATTTATTAATAGCTATGGAATAGACGTATATTTACAAAATAATAGTTATTATTTTGTGCTAAACTGCACACATCGGCTTGTTCACCTAACGCAATCTTATCAAAAAAATGAAATTGTTCATTTTACCAATGTAGAAACTGAATTCTAAAGCATTTAGCAATCTCCCAGGTGGAACAACCAGTTTTGCCACTGTCATGGCAGAGCAGTCAGCATTCCAGGGCCCATCTGTACCCCTATTGGTGGCACCTTGCAGCAATCAGTCATGGCAAAAATCTCATATGCAAATCCCAAAGGAGATGGGAGCCCAGAAAATGAGGAAGAAAATTTGATTTTGCATTTGTGGTTCCCTGATTTTGACATGCAGTTTTATGATTTTAACTTTGTAAGGGACTTTTTAGTTTCTTATACAGACCTTTTATTATCATTTACTGAGGAAGAGCAATCTGCCAAAAGTCATACAGTAAGATCATCTCAATTCTATTTGATGGTAAGAGTGCTTTTTACACACAGCTGGTAACATTATTCCTCAATACCCCAAAATGGAAGAAATGCTCCTTAAGTTAAATTAATAAATATTTGAGATGTAGCTTCATGGTGGAGGATGTGCCTAGCAGGCACAAAGTCCTGGATTCAGTCCCAAACACTGGGTCTAATACTAAAAACTATTGAAGGAAATCATTTTGATGGAGTGGAAGTGGTATCATATGAGTTTCACCTGTGTCTAATTTATTTAGTGTTTTTTCAAGCTAGAAATAAGTCATGTACTTAGTGTAACACCGGTGTATTTCAGTATCTCTTTGTAGGAGAAGATAAATACCACAAGGAAATTTTCTTTCCCATCATTCAGATGTGTTTGGATAGTGAAATATCTTTAGGGATGGGAGATAGCTCTGCAGTCTAAGCATCTGCCTGGCCAGCCAAGGACCCAAGTTCGATCCTTGGCACTGCATACCATGCTGGCCGCGGAACTCTGGGTGTACCCTGCTACTCTAAACTGGGCATGGTGGCACATGCCTGTAGTCCCAGCACTGCAGAGGTTGAGACAGGAGGATCACTACAGATCCAAACTGTGCAGCGAGACCCTGTACCAAATAATAAATAAATAAATTTTAAAAATTAAAAAAATTAAGATTCTATTACATATGTAAATTAAGAACAATGGTGTCCATTTTTCTTGATTATTAACATGCAGAGTGGTCAAACTACATGGTGACTATTACATTAAAAATTATTACCTCAAAACACACATGGACAATAATCCCCCTCAAAATACTCCCCTTTATCTCAGATACACATATTACATAAATTTTGCCATTTTTCTGAAGTAATTCTGGAGCTCCTTTCATGAGGGTCCTTATGTGGTGTGACCAAAATATATGGTGACGGCTGCTTTCAAGTGACACCAATGGGAAAGTGTGTACATTAAAACATTGAAATATGTCCCCAGGCACCCTACTTAATATATTTGGCAAAACTGTGTGACTTCCTCATAATCAAAATGTACACTAAAGGCAAATGTTCTGTGCTGATTCAGGACACAGTGGCAAGCCCTGACAGTGCCGCTAAAGAAGGTAGAATTCCGTTCTTCTTGGTGTGAGCTAAAATCTTATAATTGTTTTAATTTGCATTTTTCTAAGGGGCAGAAAATTTGAACATTTTCTTGCATGCTTATTGGCCACTTGTACTTTTTATGGTCAGTGTCTATTTATTTCATTTGCCCATTTCTTGATTGGTTATTTAATTTGAGGGGTATAATTTTTGAGTTCTTTATATATTATAGGTATGGATCCTCTGTTTGGGAAATAGCTGCCAATCCCCATTTTTTTGTTAGTCTTTTCATTACAAACTGTTTCCTTTGCTGAAGGGACAGAGGAGATAGGTCCGTACAGTAAGCACTTGCCTGCTAAGTGCAAGGACCTGGGTTCAATCCCCAGTAACGAAAAGAAAAGAAAAGAAAAGAAAAAGCTTTAAAGCTTTTAAATTTACAATACCATTAGTTTGATTATTCTTGTTACTTCTTGTGCAGTTGGGATATCAACATGTACCACAAAGAATGGCAGGCATCAAAGAATCAGGTAGCAACAAATCCTACAGGGATGTGGTGAAAAAGAACTGTCCTTCACTGCTGGTGGGAATGTAAATCAGTGCAGCCTTCAGTATGAAGGTTTCTCAAAGAACTAAAAGTAGAAATTCCAGCTGACCCAGCTATTCCCTTTCTAAGTATCTTTCTAAAAGATCTAAAGGCACTGTATCACAACAATATGTGCTACTTATGTTTATAAGAAGCATAATTCATAATAACTAAATCTTTGAAGCAGCCTCTATATCCCTTAATAGCAGAATGGATGAAAAATGTGTGTTATGGTCAGGGCTTAAAGAAGGAAAGGATTTAATACAGGACACATAATTTATAGTATTAATTTGTAATATTACTATTATTACAAAGAGCCAAATACAAGAGTATGGGAGATCTATCCCCACACTAAAGACCCAAATAATTCAGCTTAGGGCCTGGATCCCACAGCAATGTCCAGCATGAATCCTGATGAGGACCAAGAGACCACAACAATCTCTCATGCAAGTCTGAGTCAAGAATCTGCACTGGGAAGGAAGACCCTAAGGTCAGTGGTAGATGTTAGAAAGTGTGCCATTGGGATGAAGGGTCTGTGTCAGCAGGCTGAAGGGTCTGCCCTGGAGCAGACCCTTGAAAGTAATGCTCAAGGTAAGGACTAAAACTCCTCCAATGAGAACTGTAGCCATCTTCAGCAACAGCAAGTACTTAAGCTCTTTGACAATGAGCACAGTGCAGTGCAAATCAGGAAAGTTAGTATGACAAGCTTCTCCAGGAGTGTCATTAGCACACTGTCTTCCCCTCCAGTTCTCTTTGCATGCTGTTGGCAACAATTCCCAGGTGGGCCTCCCACACCCAGGACCACACTGATTCAGTTCGTCTGGATGTTGCAAGTTGACTATTAGTCAACGCACTTCTATTTGGTATCTACACAGAATAGAATACTACTTCCCTAAATAGAAGAATACATTATAGACATTTGTAGAAAAATGGATACACACGGAACTTATAACATTAAGTAAAATCAGTCAGACATACAAGCATATATACCAGATGTATCTATCATGTAAGTAAGGAAAAGTACAAATAAAGCGAAATCTGTTCCAAGTGGGACGGGTCTAGGATAATGAGTGTGAGAAGAGGTGGAGAGGGGATGGAGAAGTACAGCAATGTCAGACGTCACTTAACACCTGCCAAGTACTCACAATGAATGTAAACATTATATATCCTAAACATAAACAAAAATGACAATAAAAATAATAATGAAAATGAGGAAAGGGGCTTTAGAGAAGAAAGGTGGGGGGAAGGGGATTACAAAAGACTGAAGCTGTGTTACCTACATGTACCTATTTCTTAAGAGGAATGTATACTTCATGTACTACATGCCACAAAATACGTGTGTCTGAAATGAGGGAGAGTACATTGAGAGCAATTGGTGGCCATGTGTCTTTTACTATAATAATTTCTTTTTAGTTTCGACATACTTTTATCATATTTCTTATGCATGGTAGTTTATAGACTTAAATAGCCAAAGAAGTATTTATAGTTGACATTCACTTATAACTAGTAAGGTGATCATTTCTATTTATGTAGACCATTTTATTACAAAGGTTCATCAGTCTTCTACATTCACATAGGACATTTCTTGCAGCAAAATGCTAAGGAAGTACATTTGTCTCCACAGACAGATGTGCAAATGTCACTGGTGTTCTATTTAACATTAACTGCATTCTGTAGGTAATTTGTTGGTAGCTCTGCCTAATAGAGCAAATGGCAGCCTCCTGCAGATGTTTCCACTTCTCTGTAGTTCCAGATGGTATGAGTGTAACACGTGGACATCTAAGTCTTTCCCTGAGAATAGTAAGTTTCTGCTCCTTTCAAACATATGCCTAATTTATACAGTGCAGTTAGTTGAATTAAGAGTTAATTAACCCCAAGATACAATTCTTATGTAATACAGTACAGTCTCCATTAAAACCAGTCTTCTTAACATGCATCATTTAGTGTCTGATAAGTGTGTATTCACTTATTTTAGTGCAATATTCTTATAACAAAGAACACAGCTTCATTGGCTCACAACAATAAGATTTAATTAAATGTAATTTTCTGAGGTATGGTTGGCTGGTGGTACTATTATTTTTTCTGGATTCACGTTCTTTTCTGAGGTATGAGGCCTTAAAATGACCAAGAAGGAGCTGCCTTGGTGAGCTTCTCTGTGCTCCATGTGTCTCTCATTTCCTAGTGGGCTCTCCTGGGGGAGTCCCACTCACTACAGTGAAGTAGGCCGGTCACAAGGGCAGGTAGTTCTATTAGACTGCTCCAAGCTTCTGTTTGCAATTACTCTGGTTAAAACTCTACCATCAAGCTTTGAGAAGTTCCATGGCCATGTGAAGACATTATACCCAGTACCACTAGCCAGGGTCACTGACTCCACTGTCATCAGGTATCTTACCAAACCATCTTCGGATAACTGGAGCCACTGGCCTTTAAGTTCTCTAGCTGAAGTCTTAGAAATGATAAAGTAAAGAGAAGTTATTTTCCCTTTTTCACTCCAAATTCATGTAGAAAATGGTATGTGTACGTGTTGTTTCCGTGTGAGCATAAAATGTCACCAATGTCCACTATACTGGAAAGGAGTGTGTGTCTTCATTAAATCTTGCTGCCATAATGTGCAACGGGTCAAGGCCCTTTAGAAAAAGCTGGTGCTACTCTGGGAAATAAAATACAGTATCTTTTTCTCCACTTTGAGAATTTATTTTACAAGTATAGCTATTTAAAATTATTTTTTAGGTTTCTTATACATGAGATTTCAGTTCAGCACATTCACTAAAATCTGCATTTCAATTCTTTTCAAAGCATATGTTTTAGATAATTATTGGTAGTTTGGACAAATTAGTCTGTTGTGAACAAAGCTATTAACATTTTTAGATGTGCATTTGACTAGCTATAGTATTTAATTTTTTAGATGTTTTAACAAAGAGACTCTAGACCCCTAATTTAGTCTATACCTGAGTGACTGCATTGGTAGGAGAAATCCTTACTTGTTTTAAAGGCTCAAAGGTTTTGTTTTTCAGACTCGGACTTTGTGAACACCTGTGCTCTCTCCATGTAAATACTGCTTGAAAACTGACCGGTTCTCAATTCTGCATTTTTCTTCTTACCACAAAAGATAAAAGCAAGGAAAACTGTACTTAGTATTTTGTGTGGAGACTACTTACATTCCATCTTTCAGCTCATTTGGCTTATTTTCTAACTTTCATGATTACATGTGGGTCTTGTCTGAATTGTGACACCTCTCCTAATGGAGCTGACCATGTTTATCTTTTCTTGTAGCAGATTTCTTCCAACTTTGCAAGCCTCCTCTGGTCATATATTTACCACCTCTTTCATGGTTGCCAATTCAGTGGATCATATTTTGGGTACATAGCACCTTACTTTAAGTATACATTTTACTTTTTTTCTTTTTCTTTTTAAATTTAATTTTATTTTGAAAAGTAAAAACAAAGCAAGAAAAAAAGTCAGAAACAGAGAAAGAAACAGGGCAACATACAACAGTACATATGTTACAGATTTTCAAACCAAGAATAGCTGATTAACAATGTTGATATATTATCCATTTTATCATCATATCTGTTGCTCAGATTAGCAGATATCATTATGTAAGATTGGACATATAGTTGGATATTACCACTTGCTTTCAAGACACCTTATAAATTGTCTTAATACAGACATAGAGCAAACAACCAACTATAGAATTTATACTGCAAACAAATATCATGATTTGGGGTCAGGGAGATGACTCAGTAGAATAAGCGCTACCCTGGCAAGTGCAAGGGCCTGAGTTCAATCCCCGGTTCCACAAACAAACAAATAAACAAAAACAAACAAACCAAAAAACAAAAACAAAAACAAAATATATATATCATAATTTACTGCTCATATAAAGAGTGGTCTTAGCAAATCTGCTCATTCTGCCTAAAGATTGCCTGGTGGTTACATGATCTAGCATGGTCTTATCTGGAAAAAATTGGGAAGCCTCAGGTCTTTCCCTGTGTTCTTACTATCAGGCCAGCTGAAGTGTGTCCTTTCATGGCACTGATAGGTGGAGTGTGCCTGAAACCCAATTGTATAAACCCATTCAGTCCTTCTTTGCCTCATATCTGTTAACATTACACTTGTTAAGGAAATGCATGGCTGATCCTGGGGGTGGAGATTGTGTCCACTCCTTTGCTGATTAGAGGGCATTGCAAAGTTATATGATGAAATATATTGATGCAAAAGGTGAGAGGCCAAGTACCGGGTCATCTCTGCAACCTAGCAACTCCAGATTTTCTAATACCAAACTTTGAATTCTTATTGTGAGGTTGAATACATATTGTCAATTAATTTCCATTTTATTTGCAACATTTAAGTATTTCACTGTAGGTTTCACAATGTTTATAGCATTTAGTATACTTAAAAATACTAAAGTGAAATATTTTTTTCTTTGTGAAGAAATACCTCCTTATCATCTTAGCTAATAGATGGAACAACATTAGCAAAGGAATTAAAATGCTTCTAAGCTTCCCTGCCTGCAGGAATATACAGGTATTCATGTTAAGGCTGGTTCCACTTTTCAATCAAAACATTTATTTTTGTAGTTAAATGGTATAAAATCATAGTAAAATTCATTCCAATTGGGAAAACATTTCTTGATCTGTCTTTTACAGCTATATTTTTGTTTTATACATTATTCTATGAATTTAAATGAGATATTACAATCAAGATGGAGCCAGACAATATTTTTTTAACACCATACAAAGGGTTAAGTATGTTACCATATGTACAATGTGTGGTTGCATCTACTTTGATTAATCAGGATTTCCTGAAGAGTAATCTGAATTGTCAGGGATGATCATTAGGGATAACAGATGGATGAATAATACTAGCTGTTACCAATGCTGCTGTACAAAGAGCCATACCTTAACATAAAAGTACACTATTTTCTTTAAATACATAGTCATTGAATTTTACTAGATCCTTTTAGCCTGCTGTGCTCTTTTATTTCCCATAGTGATCACTAAAGAAAAAGAATTAATATTCAGGTACAAGAAATACAATATTTTTGTGACTTTCCACCCCAAGAGCAAAACTATTAGCCACTATAGATTTTTCTTTGCAGTAATGAGCTGGTGTATAATCAATTTGTGTTACCCTCACACTGTATATCAAAATAATAAGTCTTCCTGGGTTGTAATTTTATTTCCTATCAGAGTTTGTACCAGGCTGTACACTAAGAGGTAAGACATAAACCGCACTTCCAGTGGCTATGAAACAATCCTTTGTGTCTGATTCCACTCGCCTTCTTAACAGTCATTCAGCGATAAACATTTACTCTAATCAATGGCTATGAAAAGATCCTTTGTGTCTGACTCTATTCACCTTCTTAACAATCCTTCAGCAATAAACATTTATTCTAATCTAATCAATATATTCTAATCAATTTGCTCTTTCCTCTTACTGAAAGATGTTAGTAGTTAAAAATTTTGTTACTTTAAATTAAATTAATTCTAATGATAGGTATATATTTGCTTAATGCTTTCTGCTCTCTCTACTTATTTATTTGCCTTTATAGCAACTGTTTTGCCACTAGAAGAAAGAACTAAAGAGCTGTCTTGTCCTACACACTGAACTCAACATGTGTTGAATAATACAGTGATGAGACTTACCAGAAGTGGACTTTGAGTTCTTGAACATATAATGGGCTTAACTCTAAAATGTAAAACTAGAAAAACATTAGAAGAAAACAAAGAAGAAAGTCTTCAGAACCCATGAATTGGTGAAGAATTCTTAGAAGTGATACCAAAAATCTAATCCATAAAGAAAATAAATTGTATTTCAACAAATATAAAAATAATTATCACAAAAGAAATTTTGGAAGATATTGAAATATACAATAGAAGAAAAATACTTTCCAATTACATATTTGAGTGAGGTTTTTACCAGACTACATAAAGAAATCTTAAAATTCAACAGTAAAGTATAAAAAATCCAGTTAGAAAACATGCATTTCACCAGAGAACACATAAGTGAAAAATAAACAGTTTAAAGATTCTTAACATCATTAGCCCTTTGGGAAATGTAAATTAAAACCACAAGGAGACACTATTTCACAACAACTAGTGGGCATAGTGAAAGACCCATGTGATGAAGAATGCTGGGATAGCTATGAAGAAACCTGAATGTGCTTTCATTATTAATTGGAATATAAAATGCTCCACTCACTTGGAAGGTACATTGATAGTCTTTTAGAAAACTGAACATACTCTTACCATATGATTTGCCAATTTCTCACCTTGGTACTAACTGAAATCAGTTGAAAACTTATGTCAACTCAAAAAGTATACAGATGTATACAGTAGCTGACACTTGGAAGTAGCCAAGATGTCATTTTAATGGGTGAATAAAGTCTACTACATCATAGAATAGAATATTATTCAATGTTAGGAATGAGCATGCTGTTAATCCACAGAACTACATGAAAGAAACTTAAAAATATTACTAAGTGGATGAAATCACTGCACAAAGATTGTATATTATAAGATTCCAACCACATAACATTTTGGAAAAGGAACACAACTATCGAGACAGTAAAAGATCAGTAGTTACTTAGAGTTAGGGGAAAGAAAATTTTAAGTATGCAGAACACAGACTCAGGGAGCCCGAGGGGCGGGGCCAATATAACAGGCACAGCAGGCACAGCAGGCGGGATCAAACCTCTGGCCCATGCATCTGCCTAAGCAGGAGATTTAATCCGCTGAACTATCTGGCCAGCCCTTGACCTCTTTAATGAGTACTTCTTGTCCTTGTAGCTTGCTTGTAGTACATTCTTAAAACTCACAACATAGTGAATTATAAAGATTCATATTAGACATAACCACATTCATTTGCTATCAAGTATGTATATTGGGGACGGGGAGATGGGTCAGTAGAATAAGCGTTTGCCTGGCAAGCACAGGGGCCTGAGTTCAATCCCTGGTTACACCAAAAAAGAAGTGTGTATACTGTGCTTTGTGTCTATACTCTGTTCATTCCTTAATAAGTCTCAAGTTCATCTGTTTACATAAGCATTTTACTCATCCAAAAAATATCCACTGGGTAATTGCAAATAATTTTTTTTGCAAATAACTGTAATTTACTGTTTGCAGAAGCATTAAATGTCAAACTATATTAAATTATGTATTAATATTATTTTATCATACAATACATCTACCATGTGTTACAACAGATATATTAAATGCATCCATCTGGTTAAAAAAAACCCCACAGACTATTAAGGCAGTGAAACTATTTTACATAATAATAGTACATAAGTGCCATCATTCTTTCATTAAAAAAAACACCTGATACAGCTGTCCAGATAGCTCAGGGGACAAAAGCACCTGCTCAGGAAGGTGCAGGGACAGGGTTTGATCCCCAGCATGCCATGCCAGCTCTGCACCCAGGGTGCACTGAGACAGCCACTGAAACTAGGCGTGGTGGCACATGCCTGTAATTCCAGCACTTGGGAGGCTGAAAACAGAAGGATCACTATGAGTCCAATATTTGTAGTTAGACTGTGTACACCCTGTACTAAATACACAAAAAACCCACCTGATTTATAAAACATAGAGTAAACTCTATGTAAATGATAGGCTTTAGTTAATGATATATCAATTTTGGCTCATCAGTTGCTATCAAATGTCCTAGTGCATGTCTTTAATAATAGTTGATCAGTGTGGGGTTGGGTATAAGAGAAGCAATGTAGAAATTCTATTTTATGCTTTAAAAATCAACTTCTTGATTTAAAGAGTAAACAACAGCATTAAGAAACAAAGAAACAGCAGCAGCCAGATAGTTCAGTGGACTAAAGTGTCTGTATAGGCAGATGCAGGGACTGGGTATCGATCCCTGGCATGCAGGGGAGTGCTGAGATGGCGAATGAGACTGAGCATGGTGGTGTATGCCTGTAATTCCAGAGGGAGGCATGAAAACAGGAGGATCACTATGAATCCAATCTGTGTAGTGAGACCCTGTAGACCCTGTACTAAATGCACCCAAAAAAAGAAAAGAAAAAAAAAAAGAAAAAAACACACTCATGCTACTACTCACACTACTGATGAACTATACACACTGCTTTTAAATTGCTATTCTCAAATGGACAGATTATGAACATTTATGAGGATTTAGGGAAATTAGAAGTCTCTGGCACCATTCCCTGTTTTAGGCAGCTTAGGCTGTTATGAAAAAAATCATAAACTATTTGGTTGAGAAACAATTATTGTCCACAGTTGTGAAGACTGAAAGTCAGGTATGGCTGAGGTATCTTCTTAGTTCAGACATCCATTTCCTTGCTGTCTCCTCACAATGGACAATAAAAAACTATTTGGTTTGCTGGCCTCTTCTTTTAATTCCATTCATGAGTTCTCAGCTTCATGATTTAATTATGTCCCAAATGTCCCACTTCCAAATATCATCATGTTTGGATTATAGCTTGAATATACGAACTTTTCAAAGATATAAACATTCATTTTATTTCACTGGAGGAAATGTAAAACCATGCTACCCATTTTGAAAAGCTCTTCTGTAGATCATCAAAAGATTAAATAGAGTTATCATAAGGCCCATAAATTCCTCTTTTTTATATACCTAAGAGAAATGCAAATATATATCTGCAACTAAACTTGTGTACAAAATGTTCAGGCCAGCAGTATTCATAACAGCTCCAAAATGAAAATAACTCAAATGTTCATTGACGGATAGATAAATGAAACATTGTCCATTTATACAATTAAATGCTATTGGCAATAGAAAGGAAAAGTATTCTCCTACATGCTGCAATATAAATAATCCTTGAAAATATTTTGTTAAGTGAAAGAACCTAGGCACAAAAGACATATCTGAGTATTTTTATACAAAATGTTCAGAGTAGGCAAATACATGGAGAGACAAAGAAGAGATTAGCAGTGGCCTGAGACCAGGGAAAGGAGGCGTGAGAGTAGGAAATGCATGAAAAGGGGAAAGGTTTCTTTTTGGTGTAAAGAATATTTTTAAAAGTAATTAGTAGTAAAAGCTCCACAACTATGGTTATACTAAAAGTCAGATAGTACTATATTGTATATCATCATGTTTTAATAAATATGTTAAAAAAATCAAAAGTCATGGAGGAGTCAAGGAAACATTGAAAGAGAAAAGAAAAATCGTAGAACTGATTTTTTGTATAAAGACTTCTTACAAATCTACAGTAACAAAGAGAGTGTGGTTTTGGCAAAAGAATAACAATTAATTTAGTGACAAATAAAGAACCTAGAAATAGAACCATGCAAGAGTCAACTGATCTTTGATAAAGTCACAAAATCAATGTATTGCAGACGAGATGGTCTTTTGTTATTACCTGGAGCACTGTACAGCTACAGGTCAATAATAATAACAAATAAATAAGCCTAGACAAAGATTACATACTTTAAGAATTACTTCAAAATGGATAATAGACACCTTTAAATTTCAAAATTACAATATTTCTGGAGTACAAGAGGGAGTCTAGATGATCTTGAATTTTTTTTTTTTTTTTAATATAGAACAGGAGTTTATCCAGTAGCCAGCCGGTAGCGGTTGGATTAGTGACTCTTCCTGGCTTCCTCGGGATGACGATCAATCCCAGATGCTCATCTTTAGGGAGGTCAGCATTTGTTCAGTCTTTGGTCTTTAGGTTTTTAGATGGATGCAGGAGCATCCATCTCTCTCACAGTTGTATTATCTCTTTTTTTGGAACTGGGGATTGAATTCAGGCCCTTGTGCTTGTCAGGGAAGCGCTTATTCCACTGAGCCATCTCCCTGGCCCCTTTTCTCTTCTTTCCTTCTTTCTTTCTTTCTTTCTTTCTTTCTTTCTTTCTTTCTTTCTTTC
>NDGN011360447.1:0-13679 GCA_002564285.1 Tympanoctomys barrerae | reverse complement strand
AATGTACAATGTATTACTTATTGAAACTGTCCTATTAATCAACTGTGAAAAAAATAAAAATAATAAAAAAAAAGACTCTGACTCCAAATAAAGTCACATTCTAAGGCAGTTGGGATTAGTTTCAGCATAGAGATTTGGGAGGATACAATGTAACCTATAGCCAAATTTTGTTACTGAGTGTGTCAGAGATGGCAGAAAGCTATGAAAGTTCTGTTAAGAACCCATTATCCTTGTCAACCCCTGACTCAGAATTCCTATGTGATGCCACAATGCTAGTTAGTGTGTTACATGTTACTCATAACATCTGCTACTCGCTGTCCTGCCATCTTACCTTCTTTTATCCTGCTTCAACTTCTTTCCTTTTATTTTTCTCATATGATGTTGTCTATAGGATCTTGCATCCAGTGCTGAGCTTTCTCAGCCAAACTCCTGCTCTGATTCTCCTTTGAGAATGTTTTTACCCCAAATTTTCAACTTTGTGAGAAGTAAGGACACATTTCTAAGAAAGCTTTGATATTTCACTATATTGTGGCTGGCTGGGCCCTCATCTACTATAAATTTTTCTTACAATTAAAGAGAACTCAATTTTAAAGGACCAAGGAATAAGATGGTGAGAGCTGGATTTCTCACAGTGTGGTCTTCAGACCACAGATAAGAACAAGGAAAGCCTCCAAAGTTTTGTGCAAACTGTAATATTGTTATAATGAAATGTTTTGCTGCCTTTTGTTCTAGAAGGAATTTGTGCTAATACAGACCCTCACAAAACACTATGAACTAGAGGAAAATAAGATCAATAATTACCAACTAGAGATAATTACTTGGACACTTAATTGCATTTTTATGTTTCCATGAGTATGTTTACCTAGTGCTCTGATTTGAAAGTGTGACAGAAAAGTTCACAGATTCCTCCCTTAATCCTGAACCCAAGCAACCACTAATCTGCTTCCTGTCACCATAAATTTGCCTTTTGGAATATTCAACATACACAGAATTAAGTATGGCTTGGCCTTTTGTGTCTGGCGTCTTTCACTTGACTGTATTTGCAAGGCTCATCCATTTGTAGCATGTTGCAGTTCTTGACATGTATATTTATGTTCCCTTTAAGAACCTCATAATGTTAGCTCTTAAATTAAGGTCTTTTCAGTTTTGAGTTAATTTTTATACATGGGATAGGGATTCAACTCCACTATTTTGCATGCAGGTGTACAATTGTTCCAGTACCACTTGCTGATAACATTCTTTTTCCTCTTGAATTATCTCAGTACCTTTATTGAAAAAGCAACTGATCATAATCTTATGAGTGGTCCATATTATCCCATTCTTTTAATATTAAGATAATCATAAGAATGATCTTTCAGTATGAAGTAGTGCAATGGTAAACAGAAACACTGAGACAAAACCAAGGATTTGGAGACAGATTTATTGCATGTTGGTCAGGCACTGACAAGGAATCAATCCTTATAAAAATGCCAGGTCTCCAAGGCCCAGGGAGGAGGTTTCTATGAGGTTGCAAAGGGGAGATAGAGTACTTGGCTGTCCTCACTAGTTTCTAAAGTTTGCGTCATAGTGACCAACCATGCATCACAGGGATCGCCCACTTCTAAGAACCTGAAGCAACTGGAACTGTCACCTGGACGACAAGTGTACTGGCTGGGGGAGGGAGGCATTTTCTGATACAGTATTATTTTTTAACTGTTCTTAGTGAAGCGATAGTTACTAAATTTACTGTGATAATTTACTTCCCTCACATTATTTTAAATTTGATTACTTTTGTATTTATAAATGATATTAGGGCTGGGGATGTGGCTCAGTGGTGGAGCTCTTGCCTTCCATGCACAAGGCCCTGGTTTTGATCCCCAGCACCACAAAAAAATTAAGTGTATAAATGAGATTAATAGGTCATGTTTTTTGTTTTAGTGCATCTTTATTGGTTTTTGTAATTGGGCTTATGTAAGTTCCATAAAACAAGCTCTATCATTTCCTGTGGTTTGAGAAAGTAAAAGTGGTTCATGATCTGAAATGCCTGAGGATCCTTTGAATCTTCTAGAAGTATTCCCCTCACCCTGATACTTCCCTGTGGAGGTGGCATTTGTTGGCAAATATTTAAGTCACAAATGAATACTTAACTTTGTTGAATTACACTTGTGCATCAAGAACAAGTCACTACTTTGTCCTCTCCTCTCCCATCCATGCCAGCTGAAGTCATCCAACAAGAGTGTGTATCATCTGGGTCAGTATCATCCTGCGTTTGTCCTAACTATCCATCTTCTCTTCCAGAATCTCTAGCTGCTGCTGCTCAACCTAAAGAAAATACAGTCTGTGCACTCACACCTTGGCTCTCCTGTGTGCCTCGCATCTGTGTTTATGTGAAAGCTTGAATCTTGGTGTGGTGTGGTGTGGTGTGGTGTGGTATGGTGTGGTATGGTGTGGTGTGGTGTGGCAGCTAGAACACAGGTGGGGGCCAGGCTGGCTGGGGGTGAGTCTGGTTCTGCCCGCACACCACGTACGACCCTGCCAGATACCAGCTCCCTCACCAATAAGACATGGATGATAACGGGAGTGACAGCTCTTTGGATTGTGGCTTAATTTATGTGGCTTAATCTGTAAATTGTTTTAAACAATGCCTAGCCCTTCAAATATAAGAATTTAGCATACAACTGTATTTTTCTCTTGAAAGTTGGAATTCCAGACCTTAGTAGCTATTATGCCTCATGTGAATTTCCTCATGTGTTGATATTTTCATTAATATTCAATATTTTAATCAACATTTAAATATTCCCTTCCTTAGTACTTTTGGTCTGTACAGCCTCCCTGTCCCTTAGGTTGCTCTTGGATTCAACCTGCCTACCACGTCCCTTCAATACCCTGCTCCTCCTCAAGGAAACATTTGACAAAGTCATGCTCCTTTTTCTCCCCTCTAAATCTTTTTTTCAGTCTTTTTGGGACAGGGTCTCTCTATACAGTTCAAGCTGACCTTAAGTTCATTTTTTTAGCCAAGGCTGGCCTCACA
Source organism: Tympanoctomys barrerae (assembly GCA_002564285.1). NCBI lineage: Eukaryota > Metazoa > Chordata > Mammalia > Rodentia > Octodontidae > Tympanoctomys > Tympanoctomys barrerae. The sequence goes on along the minus strand of NDGN011360447.1, from coordinate 10,669 downwards.
CTCTCTCAAAGATCCTCCTGCCTCAGCCTCCTGAGTGCTGGGCTTACAGCAATGGCCACCATGCTGGGCTTCTCCCCTCTAAATCTGCCAGCCCATTTCATAGCAAATTGAGAAAGCCTCTGGCCTTGGCTGCATTTTCATAAGACTAGCATCATCCTTGCAGCAGATGCCCATTTTGCAGTGACTCACAGCTTCCTGCTGCCCTGAGCCAGCAGGGAATGCAACCAAGGCAAGGCTTGTGGGCCTCAGCTAATCCACCTCCATCCTGGTTATCAGGCTTCTAAGAACCACACCTTTTGAACCAGCTTCCTTTCCAGATGTTTCTGTTTCAAACTCTGTTTATTTAAAAGCAGACACATGAGAATCCAGCCAGTGTTTGTCCCTTCTCTTTTTCCTTCCCCCCACATTCTCTCCTTCCCCTTCCTGGTTTTTTTTTTGTTTGTTTTTGGGTTTTTTTGTTTGTTTGTTTGTTTTGTTTTTGGCGGCACCACGGATCGAACTCAGGACCTTGAGCTTGCTAGGCAAGCACCTATTCCTTTGTAAATGGCACCAACATTCAACACCCACCCTCAAATGCCTGGCAGTCATCCTGGACAGCATATTCCCACCAACTTCATCCAACAGGAGCCATCTCCATAGCTTCAGTCATCTAAGTTTCCTTCATGTTCCTCCTGCCACCTGCTCTTTACCATGTTCACAGCAATGCTGGTTCTTACCTATCTGTTACTGTGAAAGGGTGATCTTTCACAAATGCAAATCCAAATCCAGCTTGCTTAAAATCTCTCAAGAGCTCTTTGTCCTGTGGAGTAGGTTTCAAGGCCCAAAGCCCTTTTTGATCTACCACTACCTTGTCAATGTTACCCTCTTTCCTGGCTTGGACTTCTGCAGGAGGCTCCTAATGATCTCTCCTTGTGCTCCTATCTCAACCCATGCCCCACTAAAGAGAGCTCTGCACTGTTGATCTGATCTTGCCCCTTCTCAGGCCACCTGTGCACGCAATACTGAGGCAGCCTGATGAAGAAGGCCCCTCTAGCAAAGACACATCAAACTGCCACACCAGATGAGCCCAGGATCAACCAGAGACGGACGGAAGGCTGTGCTCCACTCAGGATGAGCCCAGAATGGGAGCAGAGGACCTGAGAGATGGTAACAGAAGCAGCAGGAAAGGCTGTAGATCACGAAGCAGGCACCCAAGCTCACAGGGCAGCACCCACGTCAGCCTTCCAGTCTCTGTCAATACTTTAGGTGCCAAATCTTTACAGAGTGTTTGGAGAGATAAACAACCCAGCACTGTAGCCAGGTCAAGTGGCTTGTCCCTAAATGTCCTGTCTCATCCCCTTTTTATTCTAAGGTCCCGTATGTTCTCACCCAAGGACAACTACGTCCCCAGGGAACAGCTGTTAGCACCTGGGAACATTTCTAGTTGTCACAGCTGCAGTGGGAGGGAATGCTAGTGGTGGCACCGAGTGGGGTACAGGGTATTTCCCAGAAAAGAACCATTCACTGGTGCTACCTGCAGTGCTGTACCTGGGGAAGTAAGTCTCTCGCCATGGCCTACCTGTCCTCCAAAGCCCATGACCATGGCCTTTGGGGAGGTTTTTCATCCTGACCCACCATCTCTGTATGTGGCCCTATTCTGGGCTTCCCCACCCTCCTGAATATGTCCATCCCGGCCTGGTGTCTGTTCATTTTTCTCCCCTAGAATAATGGAGCTTGGTGTTCAGGGTAAGCATCTCTGATTAAAAGTGTTCTAAAGTCTTTGTGCAGTCAGTCAAGACAGAGGTGCGCTAGAAATGAAATTACCATCAGGGAAATGTGTAAAGCTGCATGTAAAACACAAATGAGTAGTAGGTTTAGACTCGGGTCCCCCATCCCTGAATATCTCATTACTTATATGCAAATATTTCAGTGTCTTAAAAAATCCAAGGGTCCTCTGGTCCCAAGCACTTTGGGTGAAGGCTTCTCCAAGCCATTGACAGGTGCACCTCACATGGCGAACCAGGACTGACATCTTATCTTGGTGAATGCACCTGGCAGGAGGGTGTAGGTGACATTTACTGGACTTGTACAGGGTAGGCAGGAACTCAGATCAAGACTTCCCCAGCCCAGTCTCCACCCTGTGAAGCTGCCGTCCTCCCCTCGCCCGTGCCACTTTGTCACCTACAAAAGCAGCCACTTCTGTGGATGCCACCTGATAGTACGGTTCAAAGAGTCGCTGCCTTCCACACTTGGAGTTATTCAAGTTTAATCCCAATAACAAGAATGGAATTCAGGCAAATGACAGATTCTTAACAATGTAAAAATAGAGCTAAAGCTTCATTTGTAGTAGGCTCGCCTGGGATCCACAACTTATACAGCAAGCAGGGACCCAGTAGCGCTCCCTGAAAAATCAGAGGCCCTGTGGCTGGTGCCTCTCAGGTCCTGCACCAGGGCAAACACCCCAAGCCCTCTTCTTCACGCTGGAGTTTTTGAGCTGCCCAGGAGGGACTCCATCCCCTGCACCCGGGCTCTGATCCTGCTGGCTGGAAGAGGGGTGGCCCGGGAGCTGATAGAGGGTCAGGGGCGCTGGATAGAGGGTCACCTCCCTTGCACTTTACTCCTGCTGCTGCTGGTGCGACCCAGGGTCCTCGCGGCAGGGCCAGGCGCGCTGCTCACCGCCCTCCTCCGGGTTCGGCTCCTTGGCCTCGAGTTCCGGGTCCTGCACTTGGCCCCGAGCGCGCCTCCTTTCCAGCATCTCCTCGAAAAAGATCTGGCAGCTGAAGCCCTCGCGTACGCCATGCTGTGCGTGCTCCAGCAGGGCAGGCAGCGACGGGAAGACGCGGCAGCAGGCAACACAGCGCAACCCATGTCTGGTGGTGACCAGCGAGTCAGGCGGCTCGCATAGCTCCTGCTCCAGCTCCGTGTTCTCGGGTCCCGCGTCCTCCTCAGGCTCCCCTTCGTGTTCACCGCAGGCCTCCAGGTCCCCGAGCAGATCGGTGTTGGAGGCCACCTCAAAAGAGGAGCCCCGCTGCCGCTGCCGCCTGAGAAACTGGGCCTCGCGAATGCGCGGCTGGCTGCTAATGGGCGCGAAGCCAGCCTCGGTCTCCCAGGCCACAGCCACGCCACGCACGGTCTGCACGCGGGTGTACAGCGCAGGCACGCTTCGTGGGCCAGGGTCCCGGTCCCCCTGAGGGCGCTCGTGCCAGGAAGGTCGCGGGGAGTAGGAGCGGTATGAGGAAGAGGACACAGATGATGGTGAGGAAGGACTCCAGCCCAGCGAGACGCGCCATCGTGTCCTTGGGGAGAGGTTGTCCACACGGGCCATTGCTGGCCCCCCTGCGGTCTCTGTGGAGCGCAAGGACAAGGCATCAGCCCTCTTGATGAATAAGGACAGGGTGTAAGCTACCTCCAGGAGCTGTGGGCACAGAGGGGCCCTTGGACAGCCACCTGTCTTTTGTTTCCTGCTGCGCTGGGTGACAGTGCCCATCCTGTGGCATGATTAAGGGCAGTGATACATGTTACCATCCAGGAACTCGACTGAGCGTCCAAAGGGCGCCAGCAGAGGAATACAGAGACAGCAGTGTAGCCCGCATGGAATAGATGCTCCAGGTGCCGTGTAGTCCCACTCGGGTAAACTAAGGTGACTGGGTATGTGTGTTTGATACAACATGTGCTAGACAGAGCAGCCACACTGAAAAGTCCACATGGGACCGCTGCCAGTGAGGTGACAGTGTAGGAAAGGCAAGGCAAAGCTACAGGGACAGAACAGGCTGTCAGGAGCTGGCGAGAATGCCGTCCAGGTGCACAAGGCTGCTGTGGCTTAGGACGATGCCGCTCTGTGGGCTGTGGCTGTGGTGGTGCAGAAGGCACCGGTGTTACGGGTCTCCAGAGGGAGTAGTTACAGTTGCTGGTGACTGTGTAACAGATAAGTCTGCTCCAAGCCAAGGTTTAAAGAGCAAGGATGCCCCCCACCTTCCTCACACCATTTGTGGCGGGTCTCTATCTCACTGGGGGCGTCTCACCTTCTCCTGGGACTTCCATTGACACTGTGTCCCTGCTGCCATCTAAACACATGCCATATTTGAACTCTTAAAATTCAAAACAGCTGTGAGGTTTAATAGTTTTGATTCCCATTCAACAAAGGAGGAAACCGAGGTACAGAGTGTAAGTGCCTGAGGCAGTCACTCTGCCCCAAGAGCACTGCTACCGTGACCGGCTGTGTGTGGAGACACCCTGACTTCCATTGTTATGTCAAAGCCAGAGTCACAGCATTGCCATGTTTTTTTATCCAATCCGCATTGAAATAAATACATAATGGTTAACATTTTACATTTCCATCCACATAGCTCCTGAAACCTCTTCCGGTACACACCCAAGCCTAGGTCAGGGATCACCTGGCACCCGAGGGCATCCTTCCTTGGGTGTCCATCCAGCTCACACTGGCCCTCAAGTTCTCCTTACCTGGCCAGAACATTTGCAGACTGCCCTCCATGGACTCAGGGCTGGTTACACTGAAAGTGGTCCCATCAGTTGTGGAATCTTCTCCCTGAAGTTCCTTGAAGTGGCGTCTCATGGTTTAAAATTGCACCTTGCAATCTGTGCCTTTGCTGTGAGTGAGAGTTGGCTTAGGCAGTGCTGAGCCCTCCAGCTGGCCCTGGCCCAAGTGGCCCCTGGGCTGCTGCAGTCACTAGGCTCCTGGCTTTGCTCTGTGATGTCACCAGTGACACGGTTGTTCTGTGCCTAAGAGTCAGGCTAGGCTTCTCAATTCGAGCTCATTTCCCCTGGGAATGTAGTCCAGTCATGTGTGTTATCAGGAAAACACACAAAAGTGTAGACCATTACAGGTGTTCACAGACATAAGACACAAACACATAAGCACATACATGGACATCTAAACACATGCATCATCCATGATCACTCAGGTACATATGCAGGTGAACACACACAGGCACATAGTATGTAATAACATAAATCTGCAGAACTGACAGAGACACACACATAGACATTTATAGGAGATAGACTTTCATGTACACAAACCAAATACACTGAACCACACATCCAATCACAGATATTCAGTCATCAGGCAGGTTCAAAATAGCCCTGCTTTGTGGACTCCAGCAGTGCACACCTGTAATCTCAGCACTCAGTCTCAGGGAGGGTGAAGTGGGAAGGAGGCAGGTTTGAGTCCAGGTTAGTGATTTAGTGAGTCTACCTCAGAAAATACAAAGGTCTGGGGACATGGCTTAGTATAAAAGCCCCGGATTCAATCCCCAAAGCAAAAAAAAAAAAAAAAAAAGTCCCCACTTTTCACCATGGACACAGCAGACAGTCTCACTTTTCCCTTCCCAGAGTTGCTAGCAAACACTGCTCCACAGCCTTCTGCCTCCCAATTCTCTTCCTGCACAATTTCACAGTCCAGCCTCTGCTCTGTGCTCACACACCACCAGCCTGCTCCAGCCAGGTTCCAAGCCCCCTACTCTCTCTTCTGCTGACTCCCACCTCCCTGTGTTGCTCACTGCCATCCTTACTGTGCCAAGGCTATCATCTCTGAGCAGCCCACTCACAGCTCGGGGTTTGAAGTACCATCCCACCCTCAAACTTTCCCAGGCTTGTCTCTTTCTCCCTCACAGAAAAGAGGAAGAGAAAAAAGAAAGTAAGTGTATTTTCAAAAAGAAGCAGTCAAAGCCACTGTGAGGACTGGGGGTCCAGACCTGGGTAACTGCAGAGTATGGGGCAGAGGATCTGTTTTATGGGATCAGAGCCTGGGCGCTCCTTCTTCCAAGAGTGGGTGCTTGTTGCTTGGGGTCATTGGCTTGTTGCTAGGGTTTTGAGTTCTGCAGACTAATAAGGAAACCTGGGTAAGCACAGGAACCAGCACAAGGAGGAATCAAGGTACGCAGTGTCATCTGTACAGCAGCAGAAGCAAAACCACAGACTGCTTGCCTTGGGGGTAAAACCAAGAAACTTCCTGCTGTTCACTGTCTCAGAGCATCATCACAGAGGCTGGGCTCTCCTACTTTTAGAATGCCTGTCTCTCTGTTCTGACCTTACCCAGGGATCCTATCTTTCCCTACAGGGACAGAGCATTCATCAATCAACTGCCCCATACTCTGCAGTTACCCTTCATCCATCTGTGTGTTTACCCTGCTTTGCTACCACGCATAAGTGCATATGATTGATGCCCATGTGTATGTCTCACTGGTCACCTATCTCTGCCTTCTCCTTAAATGTGGGATAACTAGCCATGTCCTTTATTTGTCCTATCATCACCCGAGTAGGAGCAAAATTTGACCTGTTCATGAGGACTTTACAAAAAGTTGCCAAATTCATAAACAAGCTGTCCATCGGGCTGACAAGGGTATTCCCTGCCTGGCGAAGCTGTCTCTCTGCAGCCTAGAACTGAGAGTAGCCACCTGGTGATGGCCTGCTCCCAGGAGAACTCTGAGAATCGCCTCTTCCTTTTCCACTCACAAGAACCACGCCTGGGCCACCAGCAGCCTGGCACACGTCTTCCACTATCTCCCTCTACTCTGAATGTCCAAGCATCTGAGCACAGTTCCTCCAGCACTATCCACATCATTCCCCTCTGATGGGCTTCCTAACCCTCTCCCATGCCTATTCAGCCCCACTGAATTGATTTCTTTGTACTCTAAGTCCTAAACAGTTTTAAAAAGTAACAAATTAAAAACAATCTTAATGTTCTAGTAGCAACACCAACATCACACACAAGCACTCAGCAGCTCCCTGCCTTCACTCCCCCTGAGGTCATTGCATGGAGCGGCATATCAGTTGGCCCACACAGCCACGGGAAGTCACACCTGCAACAACAGAGAGATGTAGCTCCGTTGGAAGAAGAAATTGGAACTGAGTTCTTTCTTACCAGGTAAATGTGGAAACAAGAAAAGGTCAACCAAGCATGAAAGCTACTCTAAACAGAGAAGTTCAGAATTTTTAAGGGATAACACAAATAACAATTTCCCCAGAAAAGAAGTCTCAGGCAATAAGTAATGCTGAACATTTTTGCTCACTATTGTAAAAATGAATTCGGGCTTCATCTCTTGTGAAATGACTAGAATATTTTCACATGGCCAAGAGGTTATTGTGTGAGTTAAAATATGAAGAAAAAAAACACAAGTGAACATTTCTGATGATAGGGTAGTTTTTCTCAACTAGAATGATGCCAGTCTTCACAAGCACTAAAGGTCTGTGCCATCTTTCTTAATTTTGCTGCTTAAGACAAAACAACAACAACAACAAAAAAAAAACCCTAATCATCTCACCATTGGAATTGGTGTTTCTTTGGGAAACTAAACAGGAAAACAAGGCACTTTAACAGGCAGATCCCACAAGCAGCACAGATGGCTGAGAAATGTGAGATAATGGAACCCTCGCTTAAAAGCAGGATGGACAATGCATCCTTCCCCCTTACCAGACAAACAAGAGCTAAAAGATCAAAGCCATCAAGTGTCAGTCAGGGCACAGGGCATCAGTCCTCCTGTGCTCTGTTGCTGCCCTGTCTCACAGGAAGTTTGGTGGTACCCGTTATAACTATTAAATGGGCAGACTTTCATTAGGAGGTTTTGCTGCCATCTCTTTCTTGGAAAATAATTACATCTAATAGAGAAATATTTATTACAGCATTGTTTAGTAATAGAAAAAAGTAGGAACCATTTCAAAGATCCATCAAAAGAGAGAAATGGTGAAATAAAAAAAAAAAACGGTAATATAATCAAACTATGGAATGCCCTTCCATAATAATAAATGAATTTGTGTTATGTGAAACTGCAAGATATAAGGGAATATATGTGGATGATCCTATTTATATAAAAATTGAGCATGCTATCCTTCCCCCAATAGTCCCCAATCAAACTACATTGTTTAAGCGCGGAAAGGCATTTGGAGATCTGAAAACAGTGACACCAGTATTGGCCTCAGAAGAGGAGAAAGAAGGAAAAGTAAGTTCTGAATTACCAAAGATCACCACACCATCTTCTGAACCATTCTTATAGCATGGCAAGTCCCTTTTTCTGGGCTGGATGGTCCTGGACCAGCGGAATACCCAGGAGGATGCTTCCTGACAGTCCATGCACCAACAGCTGATAGAATATGGCTCCCTCTTGTTTCTCTCTCCATTCCCATGTGGACCAGTCCACCATGCCACAAGGAAGACCAAGCCACATGAAGATGCCACATGGAGGTAGCCTAGCCCCAGACTCAGAGAAGGTCTCCATCAACCATCAGATGGTTAGCAAAGGTATCTTCAGATGATTCAGCCTCTAAGACTTTGAATTTTCCATTTGGGTCCTGAAAATCACAGAGTAGATAGCAGCCATCTGCCTGGGCTCTGCCTGATTCTCAACATGGGAACCATAAGCCAAGGAAAAGGGGGCTGTGGGGAGCATCGCAGTGCATGCCTACAGTCCCGGCACTCAGGCACAGCCCACTGTGAAGGGCCTGGGTGCAGCCCCCGGTGGGCAGGGGTAACCAGTCACAGCCATGGTGGTACAATGAGCACTGACTTTGCTTGCAGTGTTCAGATACAATCCCAGCTCATCTCCACCATGTGTCCTACACACGCCCCTCACCCAGTAAGGAAAACCTCAGAGCCAGGTGAACACTGGTTTCCCTAGGATAGCTTGGGGGGCAGTCACATGGCTACAACCCAAGTCCCTGACTGTTCAGCCCTGTGTTTATGTCCAGCAGCCTCAGATTAATTCTCCCAGGCCCTAGGGAAAACTGCTTTACCCACGGGATCTCAAAGTTTGCAAACAGATGCTTTTGTGTTTAACCTTACGGTTCTTCACATAAACATCATGGTTTCTCTTATATAAGAAACTCATAGTATAAATAAATTAAATATCAAAATAAAAAACAGATGATAGGAAACAGGAAATGAGATATTATGCAGAAGGAGAGTACAATGAGATAGAGGGAAGGGAAGGGAGAAGAAGGGATGTGAAAAGAAATAAGACGGATTCTATACATACACCAACTCCCCACGATAAATGAGGCATTGCATACTGCAAACATGTACTGCTTTAAAAAAGTGAAATTAAAAACCACTGTTCTCTAACATCCCTTGAGTGAGTTATTTTTCCCCCAGAATCTGTACATGTCCTTTCTGAGTCTCTGGTTGACACTACCGTGTGGATAAGAGGGTTGGATATGGATGGGACTTGGAGGCCCAGGGGTAGGTGTGGTATGGGTAAGAGGCTGGGGCTGGGGCTTCTACCCTAGTCCCATGCTGCCCCTTGCTGTCTCCTGGGCCCATCTACAGAATGGCTTAGGCAAACCCCACCAATGGCATGAAACTGCCCCTCATTCCTGTGGCCTCTGGCTCCTTCTGTCCCTAGCAAAGGGATCTGTCCTAGCGCTGCCTTGGCTCATGAAGATATTGAGCTAAGACCACCCATCCTGGGTTTCTTCCACCATCCCTATGCCTCCTCAGAATGCAGTTTTCCAGCTGTTTCTCTGGCCTTGCCAGCAACCTCCTTGCTTCACTGCAGCAGCCAGCAGGGGTGGTGCACAAAACTCCAAAAAGTCCCAGCACAGCACTTTCTTGGAGCTGAGGCTGACTCCCAGCCAGCTCGCTGAACACAGCACATGTGAGCCTTGACCTCATCCAAAAAGCCCCAAGTGTTTTCCAGGCTTAGCTCCCTCCCAAACCCTGCTCTCCCCAGCCGGCTTCACTCAGCTGAGAGGAGACCAACAGGAAACGAATCAGGCCAGCCAAGCAGGAAGAAGAGACGCCACATTGCTTGCACTTTCCTTCGCTTCTAATTCCAGAGATGGCTTGCTGGGTGATCTAGGTTACTGGGAGAATCAAGTCATTCTCCTGGCACCCACAGAGTCTAGAAATAGCCTAGGCACTCAGCCCTGGAGCCTGGCATTGCCTGGACACCACATGGGTTGCAGCAGTGGTGTTTCTGTGGCTGACCACTGTGTAAAGACTTTTATGCTGAAGTGGGATTGTGCGACAGGGACAACTGCTTGCCACCCTTCCCAAAATACAACTAGATCAGACTTAGCCCTGAGGGGCAGCAACTCCAGGTAGATGCCGGGCTGGGGCTGGAGTAAGGCTGTGGCCCCAGGGTTTCTGATGGTAGAGAAGTGAAGGGTGATTGTGTTCTGAATGCAGAGAACGTCACAGAAACCATCAGAGCAATTGAGGGTAGGTGCAGAAAAGTCTTTATCCCTTGAGTTCATTTTCTGTTGTTTCTTGTTACTATTTAAAATAAATGAGTTGGTAGAACACAGAAAGAAAACCTCAAATAATAGAAAAGCCCAGAAGAGCTCCACCTCAGCTGCCCCCACTGACCAGGACAAGAGTTTTGCTTTTGTTTTCCTTCCAACTTCCTAACACTCTGCTCCTCCTGTGTGGTTGGATTTTATTTCAGTTGGGGCACCCATATAAATAACCCAGGCTTTCTCAGGCATGGTGGAGCAGGGAGTTTCCCTGGCCCTATCCCCACCCAGAACCCAGATCCAGTCTCACTCTTACTAATCTCTGGTTCTGTGGGACCGTGATGTTTCACGAGGTTGCTGGATGCAGAAGTGTCTTCCAACACACACTTCCCTGGAAGGGTGATCTAAGCTGGGAGACAGACATCCCACTGGATGCCACATTCATGACCCTGAGGCCCTCGTGTCCCAGCAGCTCACCACATTCTTAGTGAGTCACACAGGAAGC
>NDGN011360434.1:0-13716 GCA_002564285.1 Tympanoctomys barrerae | reverse complement strand
AGTCTGATCTAGTAGTGAGACCCTGAACACCCTGTAGAGCCTTCCCTAAAATACAAAAATAAAAAGTAAATAAAAAATAAACTTCCCAGGCTGGGCTTGAGCTTGCGGTGCTCCTTCTCAGCCTCCCAGAGTGCTTGCTTTATAGTTGGCACCGTTGCACCCACTGTCGGCATGTTGCGGTACCGTTCCCAAAGAAGCAATGATTTTTTTTTTGTTGTTGTTTGTTTCAAAGGATGCTCATAATAGCAGTGCAAAAAGAATAAAATAAAATAAAGTCTGAGAATAATAAACCATGGTAGCTTAATAAATCACAGGACTTGCTCTTAAATTCCATCAATTCGTGAATCATAACATGGTAAGAGGTCTCCGCTGTATGATGCCTTACTGCACACGACAAGCAACACACTGCTTCCCTACTAAAGCTGGTGCCTGTACTTACCAAGTGGACACGATGACCTAAGTGACCACATGTAACAAATAGGAAGGTCTGTTCACTCCCTCTGTCCCTGGAACCACGAATTGCCCTTTCCATGCTCTGCTACAGAATTTACAGCTCTATATTACAACTGTTGGGCCCCTCAAACTAAGAACTCATAGAGGGCTCCTCTCACCTCTCCCCTTTTCACTGTGTCCCTAGAATCCTGTACAGCCTGAATGTTGCAAGAATTCAACACCTAGCTGAGTGAGTTAATAAAATTCCTTTTTAATGCTACATGAAATGAGGTAAGTTAACAGTTTGAGGAGACATTTTGAAAGTGGCATTTTAGAATAATGTTGTTCATGGTGCTTTCTGATAAGCTTTAAAAATAAAGTAACATTTAGATAAAAATAAGAATCGGAATGATTCTTGAATGAGATCAGAAGATAAAGATTTGTAATAAGAACTAGGGTCCAGGATAGAGAAATTAGTAGAAAAGGGTAACAAAATGTATTTGAGAATATAAAAAATGAAAAATGGCATTGTGTAATATTTGGCTAGATATATTTCACTACAAAAGAAAAGGAGTCACTACATTGAGTGAGAGGTGTTCTTTTCTTTTTCTACAACACAAAATATGCAGTGAATATGTATTTTATTTTACCGTGAAATTCACTTGAAGGAAGATCCTTTGAAATACACATAGCTTGTTCTTTGAAAACGGCCTCCTTCTGAATGCTGTTAACAGTTTACACTAGCACAAATAGCCTGTGTGATTTCTTTCAAATTAAACATAATTAACCCAAATGAGCTCTGCCAGTGTGACTGGTAGTGAGCATCATGAAATTGAGTTCTTGAAGGACAGGAAAGATGAGCTAAAGACTGATGGAGCCTTGGGCACCCTTCCCACTGTCCCAAGGTAAATGACAGTTGAGGATAAGACCTATGACTGGGAAGAGAGGGAGAACTGCTCGAAGGACACATTTTAAACAACAGAAAAGATTCTTCTAGCAGTTTCTTATATGTTCATTCTCTCTTATGAAGCATAAGTATTTGGATACGTAGGTTGAGTTCCCAGTATATGTAACATGTTTTATGCTTCTTTGACATCTTAAAAAGCGTTTTATCTAGCTCTCTCCCAACCGATCCACCAACAAGATGGATGTCACCGCAGCTAGAGTCTGGCTGTCCCAAAAGTACATGAAGTGAAATGATCCCCACAATGAGTTAACTTAGCCAGCTCTGTTCCCAGAGACCTCTGAACCACTGCGTAGTTGCTATCTTGAGGCCTGTGCATTGATTCAAGGTGGGAATTTTAGAATCATGTTTATTTCCAGGTCTTTCTCCTGCTTTCCTTGCTCACCTGCCCTTATCTTTCCATTTTTTTTTCAAATATGCTTTAAATTCACACCTGCCTTTCTGCTTCCATTATCACTCTTTGTAAAATTCAAGCAGCTCCCTTACTGGCTTCCCTACCTGGCTTTACTTCTTCAAATGGTCTCACATCTTAATTATTTTTTTCAAAGAATGTCTATCACATCATTTCCCTGCTTACGAACATGTGTATTCCACAGTTTCAAAGAACAGCCCTACCCAAGGCTTTCCAGGTGGGCGTCCCCTCACTTTGGAGGCTCCTCCCCCTCCATTCACAACTTACCTTCACCAGGTAAGGTCTACCCAGACCACATAAGTCTGAAAGTAGGAATAGCTGTGTGTGGCAGTTTGACCAAGCACTACTTTACAGTTCTAATCAAAGAAATCCAAAAGAATGGCAAACCCTTTCCAATTTCCCACAGCTAATTCTTGGGTATCCCAGAAGGAAATTATTTTTCTCCCCAGTGAACTAGAGTCCAATTTAATAATCGTTTCTATCACATCCAAAACAAGGCATATATCACTACATTATGAAAATGGTTACCTGAAACAAAATAAAGGATGAAAGAATATTTTAGTGTCTTGTACATTAGCAGCAGTTCTATAGTTTTGCTTAAAGTTTCGGCTGTCCACCCTGCCAGATTCTGCTTTATAGCAAATATTTTATAGCATGCTTCTTCATTATCTTGAAATAAATTTTAAAGGCAATTAAACTTATCTATATCCCTAGTTAAAGTCAAATACATGATACAATGCCAAGTCTCATATAAAGGAAAAATTTAAAAAATTGACATATAAGAAAATAGTATGTAATTAAATATATAATTTTCAGTAATAATTATACTAGTCAAATGATCATACCTTCTTTTAAAGAATAAGCCTAGATAAAAGAGACTAACATTCTAAGAGGTAGTAGAAAATGAAATATATGCATATATATATGTACATGTATATATATATATAATGTTAGGATAAATAATGACAAAGCAGATTGCATAAGAAAAGATGAAGATGTAAATCTTAAAGCTGCAATAGTAAATCTAAGACAAATCACCAACTGCCAAGAAGAGGAAAGGAAGAAAGCCTTTAGCCTTTATCATTATATTGTCAACTGTTTTGTAGTACTATACGGCTTAGTAAATATAACTGAGTTTATTAGTGCATGTTAAAACACAGGATACTGATACTCGTTTTGGGCGGTTGGTGGATACACATAATGTATCTTGGTGATTTGCAATGCCTTGGCCCCTCTCCACTCCCTCCTCCCTCCTCCTAAGTCCCTTCCGCATCTCCAAGAGCCTACTTTCTGATTGGCTATCATCTTCACTTTATTATATCCATTCATTTATTTACATTTTAGATTTCCCATATACAAGAAGACATGAAATATTTAATTTTCTGAGTCTGGCTATATTTAAATATAAGTAGTATACTATGTTAAAAAAAAAAGTGGCGTATCTTCAACTGACAGCTGTAGTTGATGATCAGCACAGGTGTACTGTCCTGGAGACTGAAATGTCACCACTCACACTGCCTCGGGTGGTAAGAGTTTTCAATACTGTGAACAATTATAAGGTGATAAAGTACAGTCTTCCTTTGGTTTACAAGACAGTTGTATCCTTCACTGCGTATGCACTACCATATTGCAAAGGACATTTTATTTCTTCCACAAGTTAAATTCTAGGCTTCAAAGTTTTGCTAATACAAGATTTCTTGAGAGACACTTGAGTGAACCAGAACTCAGCAAATGTCTCATCATGTGACTTAGTCCTATGCAGCGCAGCTTCCCCTACTCACTAAATTCTCATTCTTCCCTCTTCCTCATTATTAGGGAAGGGCTGGGGAGATAGCTCAGTAGAATAAGTGGTTGCCTGGCAAGCGCAGGGTCCTGAGTTCAATCTCTGGCACTGCAAAAAAAAAAAAAAAAAAAGAAGATTCCCAACAAAAACAAAATACCGCTTTCCTCCCACCTGCCGAAAGGCACTGCTGTCATTCGGGGCACCAAGCGGAGGACTGTTGTTTCCCATCTATGCCGCTGAACTAGAGCAGCGAAGCAGGTTCAGTGCTGAAAGCTGCTGCTACGGCAGTGCTGCAGCCGCACAATATTGCATTTTAAATAAAGCTCAGAGACAGAAAACCCTACTTACAGGCACTAAGGGAAGCCATACATTCAACATGCTTTCTGATTCGGATTTAAAGTTGAAGTCTGTTGCAAAACGGAGAAGAAGCAACTGAGAATAAAAACTGGCTCCTTTCTCTGTGCGTCCTTTAGAATCACTACTGAGGAGGAAGAGGATGGTAGCTAACAGTTACCTAAGCATTTATTTCATGGTGTTGATAAACCACATGCTCAGCCTCCCAGGTTTATTTGTGGTCTCCTCAGGAAGGTTAGAGATAGACATCATGGGACGTAACCTGGCAGTTGGTAAATGGCTTAAAAACAAAAGTTGTTACTATTCAATCCCAAGCTGCCCTGAGGCAATAACTCAAAAAAGCAAATCTTATTGCCATGTCAGCTTTTCAGCATTAATTTATTTATACTATGGGCACTGCATTTCTTAAAATATGCATGGAAACAAGCCCATCAGGATAGGAGACTTCCCTGGGCCGGCACCTCCCTGGTGAGTAATCACCCATCATCCAGTGGCTGGGCTTAGATTACATACAGCCACGCTATCAGGCCTTGCCCCGCGCTGCAATATGGCTTTGTGTGTGCATCCAGAGCTGTACCACTCATTTCTTAAGGTTAATTGATTCTGGACAGGCTGATTATTTGCCTGTTCAGTAGGGCAAGAAATTTTCCAATGGAGACTTACTTTTTATAACCTTTATATATGTGCTTATGAGTTCATGAAGAGGAAGATGTAAAGTTAGTATAAGTGGTCTTAAAAATGACAAATGAAAACCACTTTGGATTTTCTTTTGCCTCGTCACCTCTGCATCTAAAGCACCAAGGACAGTTGTTACAGGACAATTTTTAATCTCTCTCTCCAAAGGATTGTAAAGGCATGCGGCTACTTGAAAAGAAAACTAAAAGTTGCATTTTTAAAAATTATCTTATTTATTTATTTAAGCTGGGTAGATAACATATAGGGTTGTGTTCTGTACAATACGATTTCATCCCTTTCAAAAAATTATGTAGTAAATATATCAGTTGATAGCATTTTTCTCAATGCTCAAGCCACTTAAGTGGTGCAAAAATAAAGAAACAAAATTATTTAGAAAAAAATATAGCTCTGAAGCATCTGGTCTGAGGCATCAAAGTTCATTGGCATTAGAACTGTCTAGCCACCAAGAATTTTATTTCTTTAGATTTTATAATTTATGGATTCATGAAATATGTAAATAAGATGAGCTGGCATCTGTAAAAGGGAAAATAGAAAAAGTAAAAATTTTCATTTAAAAGGCTTGCAATATAATAAAATTAAGTGACATCTTTTGGTTCTTTTCCTCCACAATTATTTTAGTCTTTTCAAATGTCCACCAAACATAATTTCAATATACTTTTTTCCACCCACGAGTAAACAAAAATTACTTCTGCTCGACAGATGACGAAATTATGTACTGTTCTTAAACCCTATGCTCATAAATTAACAAATGCTCCATAGGAAAATACATAAAAGAAAAAATTAACTGCCCCCTCTGCTCTATTTTTTCTTCTACCTTTTGAAGAGAAGATGAAGGCCTTTGTATAACAGACCTTCACTTGACTTATTTTTACAAGGAAAGCTAGGAAAAAAGAATGAGATTAGGATAAAGAAAGCCAAGGTGCAAAGTTTTATTTCTTATTTCATTGCAAAAAGGGAGCAGACAAAAGAACAAATGTAGTATTTATTGCTGGGGCACATGTCTTTTTAATCAAAAGATCCATAAAAAGCTGAGCTGTTTCCCCATGGTGCTGAGGGCCATGTATTCTTTTAACCTTGCCCCCGCCCTGGCACTGGCCAAGTTCACCATGAGTTATTTATGCTTCTTTACCATTTTTAGAGCTTATTTTAATGCTTTACCTTATCTGAACCTCATAAAACCATAGGGTAGGCATAGAGAATATGATACCAACATTTTTCATATGACTAAACAAAAAAAGATTAAAACGGAGTGAGAATTTCTACTGCCTTCTACTAGCTGTATATCAATACATCATATTTTGAAAATTAATTGAATGCAAATTTGCTTCAGGGTTCCATCTTTATAAATTCAGACATCTAGATAAAGGAGGGAAAACAAAACTGATGACTTATGTGTTTACAATAATCTAAATATTTGGCATTCACACAAAGCAGAGAAATGAGTTAACGCTCACACCACTTTCACTTCAATATGTGTCACCAAAAATATTCATTCTCTACCATGAGACCTAGTCACAACAGCCATGAGTCACCTCAGTGGGAGTCTTCTTCGGAGGATCTTTTCAGAAATTCTTCTCATGATGCAAAAGGCGTAGACCTGGGCTTTGTTTACCTGATCTCAACTCACACAGACAAACATCTGTCATCTTTGTTGAGAGCCTACCAATTGTAGTTTATTTAAAGGAACATTTTGGAGTCAAAAATCACAGCTTCACTCTTTCTGGATACATTCTAAGTTCCTGAAAACAGGCGATAAACACGCTTGCTTTGCTTCTGGATCTTCTATCTGTACAATGGGGATAAAAGTGCTGAGAATTAGGATCCCGTGCTCAGTTCCAGAACACAGAGTGACCAGTTACTAACCTTAGCTGCTGGTTTTGTTATTTTTATAGTTGCTAGCGCTTTGGAAAATAGTGTTGACTCATTGTAATCTCAAAGCAGTAGGTGTGGGGTGGGTTATATGAAACGAATATCAGTTTTGCTGCGTGTTCTAGGGAGAAGCTACCTCACCAGCAAGATGACTATGTAAGACTAACAATAATACAAACTGCCTCATAGGGTTGGGCTGAGGATGGAGTAGAGTGATCTATTTCAAAAATGCTTCATGAAGTTTACAGTGTGAAATAAATGTTAATCAGCATGCTGATTCTTTCAATTCACCCTCACAGATAGAGTGTTTTGCAGATGTGATTATCTTGCCCTTATGGATGGATGGATGAGGCAATAGGATTAAAGAGGGTTATGTAATTTGCTCAAGGTCATTTGAATGACAGGCAGAAAATCACAGACCCAAAAATAGGTCTTTTTTTTGTTCCTCTAGCATTCTCTTTATTACTTCCGATTCTTATAAACCTATGGTCTCCCCGTGGTGTTATTTCTGTGTATTATTGTGGTTGTTGCTGGAGGTTTTTGTTTGTTTGTTTTGGTTTTTTTTTACAAGTAACATTTGAAAATGTAGGTGAAAAATATAGTTCATATTTTAGGGATATTCTGCCATAAGACAGAAAGGCCGTGGCAGCAATCCAATCGCAGTACTTAACAAGTTTAATCAATCTAAAGTGCTCTTAAAAGGACTTCGTCTTCCGGTTTTAGGTTACAGAGATGGTATAAACAAAGCATCTTAAACTTTCACCTCAAAGAAGCCTTCAGTATCTGATTTTTAAGGGTCTGAAGGTGGATGTCAGAAAAGGAGTTCTGGGTGATTTCATAAGGATTCTTCACCTAACCTTTTGGTAGAATGCTAATGTCTTTTAGTAGTGAGCAGCCCCTCCCCACATGCTGGTCCTCAAACACCAGCTTTCACCCTTTAAGCTGCTCATACCAGCTCTTCTTTATTCAGGCAAAGAGCACCTCTAAGACCAACACTCCCTGCTCTCTCGCCTGTACTGAACTCTGAGGTACCGATCCTGGTCTGCTTACTCTATTTCTCTGTTTCTGTCTCCATTTACTTCCTAGACATCCAAATTTGAGTCTGTCTTTACAGTATGTTTGAGCAACTTGAAATGTCCTCATACAAAGTGACACTTCCCTTCTCAGATGCTGCACTTACTGTGCCTACTCTCACACCTAACACTAACCTTCGTCTTGCTCTCTATGTTCATGATATCCAGATGCTCCCTTCCTGAGTTACCTGTTTCTGCGCTCATTGTTCTGATATGGACACAATGAACCACATGACAAGTGGTGCACGAGTTACTATTGTGCCACTCCGTTGTGCCTGTTTACTATTTCATCCCGATATCTAGGTTGTTAATGATATCCCAACAATGCAGGCCCAAAAGGGAATCTAATACTCTAGCTGTGTTCTACCCAGTGCCAAGTGTAGAGAGCCAATGATATCTCAGGAGCTGGACATGCTGCTTCAGCTAAAGTGTAGTCTAAGGTTACATTAGCTTTGTTCACAGCTGCATTAAAACCACTGTCTCACATGAAGCTTGGAGACAGTGCAAGTCCTTTATCTTGTTTACAAGATCTGGTACCATGCCAGCTCTCCCATATTCTTACTAAATGCATGATTATTAAAAAAAAAAGAAATTAAATTCAGGTCTTTATTACTGCTAAGTCTTAAATTTTTTATTTAAACGCTTCAGCCTATTGAGAACATTTTGAAATTTTCATCTGTCATGTACACTTACATATTCACCAACTTTTGCAATCAGCAAATCTAAGTATATATCATGGTGCTTCTTCTATCAAGTTTTGGGTAAAAATGTTGAAGATACTGGTGCCAAGGACAGATTCCTAACATTTTATCTGAGCATGAATTGTGGTTTGATACTGAACCAATTATCAGAACGTTTTGTGGATATCTAGCTTCTGAAAATTCACTTCGCCATCCAGACCATATGCTAATTTCATCCTGATGAGAAGATCAGGAAAGGCTTTCTCAAATGTTCTGCTAGAATTAAATTAGTAAACTACATGATTTCTTTAGTTTAGTAACCCTTCCAAAAATAAAAATAAATTCATTTTGACGTGATGTTTTAAAAAACTTATTTATTGAATTACTTCTAAAGCCCAAACTATTTTGGTAATCTACTTAGAATTTCTATTTTTTTTTAATTGGGAAGAACTGGGGTTTACTAATCTCTCTTTTTTTTGGCGGAACTGGGGATTGAACTCAGGCCTTTGCACTTGCCAGGGAAGCGCTTATTCCACTGAGCCATCTCCCCAGCCCCTACCAATCTCATTGGAAAGAAGTTGCGTACTCTCTTAGTTAAACAGAGGAACATGTTCTTCTGTTGCTTCTCTTACCCCTTCACACTGTCATCACCTAACCTGGGGGGTTTCTTTGCTCATGACTGCAAAGTGTGAAGGGATAAGGCCACTAAGTCGCGGCCACTTGAGGAGCATGTAGGGCATTCAATAGGAAACGAAGCATCAGTGTGTATCATCTTAAATGGTAACGTGCTTGAATCTCAACAATTCCACCCAAAGAAAACCCAGTCCTATTGCTGATGAAAACCCATCAGCAATGCTAATTTTGGGGGTTTCATGCTTATTTGGGGTAGTGGTTGTCATGTTTTTAGATACTGATTGTCTGGGGATGTTGCATTGTACTTCTAGCAAATCTTGGTTGCTTAAGTAGCACTCACTGGGCTGTGCATCAGGCAGGTTTGAGCGTCCTGAACTTCTATCTATGGCTGTCAGCCATTCTACTACTGCTGAGCGCCAAGCCCTGGAATATACAAGAAACAAAGTTCTGGCTCACCAACTCTATTTTCTTTAGCATCCCTTCTAAATGCCTGCAGGGTTGAACTGTTGAGCCACTGACTGGAGCCAATTTGTGGGATAAATATAACAGCCTATTCAGAGAACTGAAGGTTGTGAGGAGAAACTGGGCATTATCACTATTGGTACAGAAGAGAAACAAGGGGGAGAAACCCTACTCAAAGGCAAGAAAGAAAGAAGGAACTGCAAGTTCAGTTGGATACCTTTGAGCAATGTCTTTATAAAGATGAAGACCTGTGAAGTAAGACAGCAGACACAGCAACCTGTTTGTGATAACTATAGAGCCAGATGTGGTCTGGGATCTACAGTGCACATCTATAATCCTAGTGCACATCTATAATCCTAGTGCACATCTATAATCCTAGTCCTTGGGAGGTTGAGGCAGGAGGACTGGTGTGAGTTTGAGGCCAGCTTGGGTTAACAATGGGTTCAAGACCAGCCTGAACTACACAACCAGACAGACCCTGTCTCAAAAAAAAAAAAACAATAAACCTATATTAAAACAAAAGACAAAATGTATGTTGTCCTATTCATTTTAGAAAACATGATCAGACAGAGCATCTTTTTTTTGCAGTACATTCATAAATTCTGAATAATCTGAGCCATAGATTCAACATAAAAGGCCAGTTAAAATGAAAGAAAAGAGCCGCTTTCCTCAACACTTCTTACCGGGTCACTACATAGGCAGAAAAGACCTTTCTAAAGTTCATTCTCAAGCCAGAACCTAAGCTGGTAAATTCTGAGGGCTCAAACATTTCTAATATTTCTTCCAGCACCTAAGAACCACAAGCTTGTTTTATGGGTGAAACTCCACAGGCCTTCCTTCCTTCCTCTTCCCTTTCATTCCACCACAAATGCATGTGTTGGCCTCGCTTGCCTAGAATTGTTTTTGAGCAGCTTCTAACCCTTGTGCGACACACAGCCTCACTGATCCTTGAGACTACAGGAGTCACCATTCCCCTGAAAACTGCGCTTTTGCTGTCTTATTATCGGGCTGACTGCAATGTCTGGCTCAAAGTGGGGTTAACTCAAATAATGAATTGCAAAATATGTTAAATGTATACATTGCTTTAACTTGATTATTATATGACAATGACACCAAAGAAAGTTGCTTCTGTATTCTTGGTCAGAAATTCAATTAACTAATAGTAATTCCAGTATTTCTCAACAGAAAGCACTGGAACACTTTGGTTCTTGCTTCATTACTGCATTAGGAATACTGCACTGCTGTTATCATCTTTTTTAGAAATAAGAAAACTGCGATGACGTTAACTGAGGATATTGAGAATGAAAGCCCAAGAATTATGGCTCGAAGCTCAGTGCATTTTAGTTAGCATGACTAAGTGCATTATGCACTCCCAGAAGCCCCAGCCTAGATGTATATAGGTATGAAGCCCACCTTTCATTTCACCTCCTGATTTGCAAGGCCTGACAGTCTTTCCCTTCCTTTATGGGAATGATAGCAAGAAGCAGTCTCCTTTCTCAAATTGTGCTTAGGACTCCAGGAGCTCCAAGTAAGACACAGCTGTTCTCCTGCCCAGGGTCTGCCAAGATCCCTGCTCACCCTCACTGTAGGTCTTCACACAGAAGCCTGATTACACGTACAGACTCATATTTGTATTCAATTTCTAGCCTAGGGGATGGATTTAGATAAAGTGAGAGAAAATCTCTCTCAAGTTAAATTCTTTTATTTTTTGCCTTTGGGTAAACAATAAGCATCAGAAACAGAGAAAGACTTTAGTAGAGAAACTAGGGGAACAAAGGAAATTAGGTAGAAGTCCTGGGCTGTACTGTTGACTGGAATGGGTCAAAGTGGGCATATGTAGGAAGACTATGAACAGAAATCAGGGTGCCTCACAGAGCTTGGTCCCAATCTCACAAGCTTCAGCTACCTTGTCCCTAAAACAGGAGCATACTTTGTAGTGATGTGTGAGGAGCAACAGAAATAACAAAGGTAAAGGACACCACATACTAACTTCATAAAACACTCAATAAAACCTAGCTCTTGGTAGTAAGCTGAGATTTTTATACAAACAACACAGACAAAAATATATTTCAAGAGGAAAAACAAAGTTAAAGTTTTCTTGGGGATGGCAGATGCAAAATTATCTCTGAGAAGAGAGAGTTGGTTGTGTTCTCAAGAAATTCTTCCTCTGGTGACAGATCAATGCACTCCTTGGGACTGTAGTAGTATCCCTACTGCTACACAACATTATGTCATAAAGTAACCACAGACCAAGTAGGTCTCTCTGGTGAGGCTCTTGAAATTCAAAAGTAGGGCTATCTGTACACATAAAATCAGGGTATTACGTCCTATGCATTTTTTAATTTGAGACGATTGTTTATTCCCTGCAAAGCAAATAAAATGCTTTTGTAAGGCCTGGAAAGGCCAAGTAATTTAAAGAGAGGAGAATTAATGAAAGAAGGATTTGACAACTTACTACCATAAATGGAGAAATATTTACAATAATCACCTTCAACACCAAACTTTTATCTACAAATCTAAACAGAAGACTTTAATCTTACTGTAAGCTGAAGCCAAGGGTATATACAACCATAAACCTCTTAGGGAGAAGATGAAAAGAAAGAGAGAAAAAAAAAAAGAACCAACCTAGAGATGATATGACTCAATTGTGTATATGGCCTACCTCAGGGATCTGTTAACCTTGGCAGAATTTATAACTAAGAATCATTAATCAGCTTAGCGCAAGTACGTGTAACACTTTCCATTTTAAGAAGACAAATTCCCTTCCCTTTGGGAAATCTCACTGTTTGTCATGTTGAAGATTTTTCTTCACAGAAAATACTGCTAAGCAAACATCAAAGAGAGTTGGATTCTATATTCTGTTGAACTGAACCACTCCCACCCGCCCCCAGAGAAGGTCAATAGATTTTTGGATAGGTTCACTTCAAGAGCTCAATCTCATCCCTCTTCTTCCTCTCTCTACCACTTTTTTGATCAATAGACTAGAAAGTCTGTGTCTTGAAAGCTTTGAAACAGTCTTCAAAAGTCAATACATTTTTTTTTTCTTTGCCTCCTCTGTCGGTTGGAGACACTTTCAGATTAAATGTAGATTGTAGGAAACCTTGCCAAAAATATCTCCTCCTTACAGTTAATAAGCCATTGTTTACAGGGTATATTTTCTTCCTTCCTTCATTTCCCCAGAGTAACAGTGGAAAGTCATTATCTCTGGGCTTCATCTTAACATAGGAAGGGATAGCAAATTGCTTCACTTAGTAGTGAATGGTAGAAAAAATCCCTACTGGTTTATGGCGAGAGGTGTTGAGGGAATACCAAGGGGAAAAAAAAAAAAAAGAATTCTTACAGAATGCTACCAACAGCATGCAATTCTCATTCAAACTTGTCCAGCCAACTTGGGAGAAGAATTAAACGTGGCCATAAACTGTAAACTGGAGAACAAGTTCCAGATCTATGAAACTGTCATCATCATTATTATTATTGCTTTGCTTTTAAGGATGTCTCTTTAAAAGGTTATTGTCATTAAACATTGTAGTGTATTGGAAATGAGCTTACAACAAGGAATGGCAATTGAGAAATTACTTTTCCTCATCATGTGTGATACCGTCTGTGACACACAAAGCTCTTGTAAATGAATCATTCTTTCAACTCAGGAGCTCTGCTGGGTCTTAGCAAAAACAGGCTTTTCAAAAATAGATAATCATAGTTGTGATTAAATTATGCATGCTGAGGGCTGGCCAAATAGCTCAGCAGATTGAAGCACCTGCAAGCAGGCTCAGGGGACAGGGGTTTGATCCCTGGACCTGCCACGCCAGCCCCGCCCCCAGGGCACATTGAGGCAATTGAGACTGGGCATGGTGGCAAGTGCCTGTAATCCCAGCTCTTGGGAGGCTATAAACAGGAGGATCACTATGAGTCTGATCTAGTAGTGAGACCCTGAACATCCTGTAGACCCTTCCCTAAAAAAATAAATAAATAAATAAATTACTCATTTTAAAAATTTACAGCATGCAATGAAGAAGGATATAGTTGTTATCCCAACCCTTTTACCGTCCCCTGTAATGACTCCAAGGTAGGGGAGGTAAGACCTCTTTCATATCTCTTTTAGCATTGGCATTTTTCAAGTTGTTTCATTTCAATTGTCTACTCAGTCTGCACAATCTAAAGTATAGTGTTAATTTACCCAATTTGCAGTCAAGGAAAAGAAGACTCAGAGAACTTTTGAGTAATTTAACCAAAACTGCACAATACCTCTGGAACCCATTATTCTGATTTTTCTGCCTGCAAACAAACAAACAACAGGCTGGGGAGATAGCTCAGTAGAATAAGTGCTTGCCTGGCAAGCACAAGGGCCTCAGTTCAAT
>NDGN011360424.1:0-10890 GCA_002564285.1 Tympanoctomys barrerae | reverse complement strand
TATATATATATAGTATTTATGCAATCTGTTCTGGCATTGACTTTACTTTAGAGCTGATAATGGTTTTTTCTGATTATGTTTTTATATTTCTAAAATACTTTTATTGTGCTTTACATTTAGGAAAAACTCTAGAGCATATTCAGAGGGGTAATTGTTCACCCAATGTGAACTGGATTTGCTACTTAGACATTTCTGGCAATAAAAAAGCACTTCAGGAAGCAGCATAATAAATAATTCCACAGCCAAAGATATTTGCAGAATGTTAGCACATGGACATTTGCCTTCCCCTGCTCACACCACCATCATGACTTTAAAATTTTAAATAGTGTGCACT
This sequence comes from Tympanoctomys barrerae, assembly GCA_002564285.1. Taxonomy (NCBI): domain Eukaryota; kingdom Metazoa; phylum Chordata; class Mammalia; order Rodentia; family Octodontidae; genus Tympanoctomys; species Tympanoctomys barrerae. Next base: position 10,556 of record NDGN011360424.1, on the reverse strand, counting down.
GTGGAATCTGAGGCTTCTCTCTTTCTTCACATGGTCTGTACAGTGGGCTCCGTTCTGATGGTGCTAGGTATTTCGATTACAATTAGCTCCATGTTTCCTCCATGCCAGGGTGGAAAAGTGACAGGGAGCTAAAGTCCTCCAGGAGCATGGCTGGGCAGCAGCAAGTGATTGAATGATCTCATTTCAGGCTTTTTGTTAGACAACAGGCAGTGCTGTATGAAGATTGATACAGAGGTGCCGGGCTCGGCTGGCTGGATCATCAAATGGATTGATATGATACTCCGCCAGTGGATGAAGACAAAGTAACTGTTATCATAGTCAATACAGGGGCTTGTCAGGGCCGGAAAATCATCCCATGGCCCTGATTATGGGAGCGTTTCATACTGTCATGTGAATTTAGTAGCAGGATGACATCAGCAGGCTGCTGGGCCCCAAACTCTAAGTAAAGGGTGCTTGCTGACCTGGCCCAGAGAACCCCGATGAAGGTGGTTCTGGCTTGGGGAAGGTCCTGGACACAATCTAGCAAGCCAGGTTATGCTGAAACGCCTGTGACACATTTCGTAATAGAGGCCTGATGGATTCTGCTGGTAAAGACCGGTGCGTGGTCCAGTTCTGCAAAGTGTGTCTGCTGGATAAGAAAGGGGCCTGTGTCAGCATAGTAGCTGTGGAGGGCAAATAGCATGTATTCTGAGAACCAGGCATGCCACATGGATCCCTCCTTGTTTTTATCTCATTCATTCTTCATGCACAATATGAATATATTAATGCTCTCCATAGTCTGTGATGGAGAAACTGAGGCTCTTTATTAGCCAATTGGCATAACCTAAGTAACACACACTAACTATATGCGAGAAGAAAGTTACTGTGTGTGAGGCCCGCCCTGTGCCAAGGCGCACCACCCAGGCCACGTTGCCATTTTTTAGCATGATGGAGCATTTCCCTACTGTCTTTCTTCTTCCCCTTGTGAAATGTAAATTTGCTTGGAGAATAGACTCCAGGTGAAATATGTCACATCACAATGGGAATCGATAGACAAGACAACACAGGCATTACAATATAGAGGTTATACAACATTTCTATTTTACATGTTAAAAATCACAGTGGCCAATACATTAACAGTGCTTCTGTAGTCTGAGCAAGTCTAAGTGAGCGAGAGCACACCCTCCCTGGACTACTAGACTACAAGTCTCCTGAGAGCCAGCACTCCTGGTTCAGTCCTCACCGAGCAACATTTACTTTCCAAAACAAGACCTAGAACAGGTACAGCATGCATCAGGAGACCACAAAAGGAAAAGCAAACAGAACAGAGCTGCAAGGTATTCCAAGAACAGAGGAAGCTGCTGAAAATCAGGTGTATGAGATTCAACACCTTTAAAAATTAGAAACATTATTAACTGTTCCCTGGGCAGAATGCACATCACAAAGGTTAAAAAAAAAAAAGAAAGCAGAGTTACTCGTGAGAATATTTAGTGCTGACTTGGACTAAGATGGGGGAGAAAGGGCCTTAGCATCAGACCTAGTGGCATCAGCACTGTGGAGAGATTGGGTGGGAATGAATGGAAGAGAAAACTGAGGTCAAGTGCCAGGCTGACCAGAATTTGGGTGAGGATGTCCTTCCCTCTCAGGAATATAAAGAGTGGCACATGGTATTGGTGGACCAATGGTCAGAACCAAGAATTTGCTTCTGATCAGACTCAATCTGTGATGCCTAGAACCTCTCCAAAGAACAAAAGTCCAGAAGTCAAGAAGCCCACTTTGTGTCTGGGAGTTACTCTCAGTGGATGACACTAAAGCCAGTGGGAAGTGCAGAGAAACAGAAAAATGGATCCAGACTAAGCCAGAGGGCAAAGTAACCCTCAAGGTTGGACACCACCTTATTGCTCTTCAAAGAGTTTAGAGATACATTAAAATTCCATGGAAGGGAGAAGGATGCACTACTAAAGAGATTTTGTGTGACCTGGCTACATCTAATCTGAGCTCAGTGTGCTGTAAGGAGAGGTGGCAATGCCTGGAGAGACCCAGGGAGCCAAGCCCACGTGAGTGGTTAAGAGTCAGAAGCAAAGGTCCTCCTTCTATGCCACACTGGAGGGGAGTGACCCATGCAGGTGGAGTGAAGACAACCAGGCACTTGGCTTAAAATACAAATAGTATTCATTGCAGGAGACCATTTTAATTTCTCCTAGAACTGGGACATATATCTAGAAGAGGACCTAGTTGTGCAATTTGAATCTCAGATGACCATAGCTATGCCTTTTCCAGGAAATCATCCAAAAATGTTCAATTTTAGAAAGATTAAATGAATGAAAATTTTTGTGACCTGTTGCTACAAATTAAATCCCTTCCAGGCTTAATGGCTTAGAACCATAACAATCATCAATGTGCTCAGGACTCTGCAATTTGTCAGGACACACCCAGTGCAGTTTGTCACTGCCCCATGGTACGCAAGCTGGAGCTGTTCTCCTGCTGCTGAAAGGTGCAATTTCAAGATGGCACATGCTTAGGCTGAGCAAGTTGGTGCTGGCTGCAGCTGTCCGCAAGCCTGGGCCTTTCTCCCAGTGACCTTTCTACCCTGCTGCTTCATGTGTTTCAAGAAGGGAAGAGAGGCTGCTTGTCCCTATTACCTGCTTGTAGTCTGTGCATGTGCCTGTCACTATATAGAGCTGACATTTGTCCTCTCACTGGCTTTGTCCTGATTGCCATGCACTGGACATAGTGAACAGCATACACAGTCCAGGATAGCACTAAAAGATTCCCCACTATCTCTCCATGAATTCTCAGTCAACAGTTCTTCCTGGGGATAGAATTATTTATCTGCTCATTGACCAAAGACAAAAAGCTAGTAGAACTGATGAAGACCTGAACTTTTTATTATTATAATAGCTAATGACTTTTTCCCATTATTACTGTTCAGAGTCAAAAGGACTCTGGACCCTGAGGATATCAGAAATCCCAGTATAAACAAGTTCAACTTTCTGCCATCTTAAAAACTCAATAAAGCAAAATATTTCATCATCCCATATCCCCATTTATGTACAATCTATCTCCTTCATAAAGGTTAATTTTATGTGTTAACTTGACAAAGTTAAAGGATGTCAGATAACTAATGTTAGCAATGGTAAAACATGAGTTCTTTGTGGGTCTGTGAAGGAATTTGGGGAAGACTGGCATCTGGATCAGCAGTTAGAGAAAAGCTACCTTCACCACTGTGGGTTGGCACATCTAGTCCTTGGAGAACCCATGTAGAAGGAAAAGATAGAGAAAGGGGGAAAGCATAATTTTCTTTTGTTCTCTCTCTTCTTAATCTGGAACATTCATCTGATCCTGCCCTGGAGCACCTGGGTTCCCTGTTCTCAGATGGTCAGGCTTCTCCAGCTGCCCTACCAGCCTCCTGTTCCTCCCACTTGTAGAGGACAACCTTGAGGCTGCGGAACCTCCATAGTCTGGTAGGTCAGTTCCCCTGAGGTATCTCTTGTCTGTCAGTCTCCAAAGCCCCTTTGCTTCCATTTCTTGGAGAACCCAGAGTGACATCCTTCTCACAGCAGTGTGAAAACTCTTCTTGAAGTGCAGCCTGTCTCACTGCCCCGTGGCTTTCCGCCACCATAGCTTGACTCCCTTCATCTCTTTTTTCACTCTGCTAACTATTCTGAGAAACAATGCCAGTGTTCTCCTCCATCTTGCTATAATGACATTTTTAAAAATTAACATTCTGAAGAATAGAATCTTTTGTGTAAAAGCAGTAGACCTCAAAAGTTACAGCTAATTTTGATTCCTGGGTCTACAATTCTCTAGCTACTTGGCCACAAACTTTTTATTCTTGTCTGAAAACAACTATTTTCATCTGTAAGATAATTACTTCAGTTATCATCTCATGCATGCATTAGAGGTAAGAGGAAATGTCATTGCTCATCTTTTATTCTGTATGGTTCTCTTCTTTTCCTACCCCTCCTCAAGAAGTGAGGATGCTTTCTTTGACAGAATAAGCAATGGGCAAAATGATACCTGTCACTGGTAGCCAGATACACCTAAAAGCCAGTGCATTATCCTACATGCTATTGTTCATTCACTGAAGGGACATGTGCTGAGACAAGTGAAAGACTGAAGGAGACGCCACACTAAGCCCTGCACAGACAATCTCCTAGATCTGTATTAGACTCGGAACACATAAAAATAAACTTTTGTTGCTTAAGCAACTGTGATTTGGGTAATTGTTTCAATTATGGAAGAAATTAGCCTATCCTAAAAATTAGTGAGACTGAAGGAAGTGAGGTAATTGATAGCGCTTTCTATATTGTAAAGTGCCACTAGTATAATGCATTTATTAGCTGCCATAGCAGTAAGTCTTTAAATGTAGTTAACTGATTAACTGGTTGAAATAGTACTCTAAGCTGATTCAACATTGTTAGCATGGAGGGAGACATTATCACTCTATTTTATGATTAGCATTTCATCTATCTTTACTTCCAACCCAGATCCAGTATGGTTACGTAAACGCTTGAGAGCAGGATGTAGAGTACCCACCAATTGTGTTGGTTCCCACATCCTCATAATTACACACAGGCTCTGTCATTTTGTCAGACTGTCAAGGAGGGATGCTCCATGCTTGCTGCATCCTGTTGGTTGACACTGTGCATATTGGTCGCCTAAAGTTGTGCCCACCTGCAATCCTCGCTGTAACAGTGCCGCTTCCCCTCAGGTGCCCCTCACCCCAGGCAAGACCCTCCCTCACTCCCTCAAGCTGTGACCTCCACACCCCACTGCCTTGACGCACTCCCCATCCCAATCTCTTTGATCCCTCTAGGGTATTTTAAAGAAAGAACTTCAGGAAGAGAAGGAATGGCAAAGGCCAGGAGGTGAGGAAGGGGTAAAGAAAGCACATCTGTCAGAAGCTAATCAGTTTTACAATAAAAGTTAGGTCAGGTTGACTCTAAAATGGAAAATTCACACACACGTGCATAGACTTGTATGACAGTATACTACCTATAGGGAGGCCCTTTTGAATGAAAATAGACTCATATTTAGCAATGCTAAATTTGACAATAAAACAGCTCCTGACATGAGTGTTATTATTATTACTGAGGCAGACCACAGAGGTCATAATGCCTCTTACAGTCTCTGCCTCTGTAGGTTTCACTCTGGAATCTACTGAAGTGGTTTTCTTAGAAATTCAAGGGCTTGTGTTTTGAGTATCCTAGAAGTTCATATTCAGCAGTCAAAGCTACTCTGAAAGTCAAACCCAAAATGTACTTACCAGTGATGCCAAATTTGAACTTAAGAGAGAGCGTGCATAAACAATGTCCTTGGCACCCCTGACTAAATGCCACAGGACAATTTTGCAGCATACAATACCCTGAAGGGCCCACTGCCATTATGGTACACAGTGACTCCATCATCTGACTACCTCTAAATAGTCTGTGATATTTCACATTGCTCTTAAATAAATTGCACCTCCCTGGCAGTGACTGTATACCTGGTGGCATCAGTGAGGGCCCTGGAAAGGCTTGGTCAGCTTCAGCAATAGGAAGCCTCTCTCTTGGCCACGCTCCGACAGGTGGGAGTCCAACAAGCCCAGGATTCAGGACAGTGGTGACTCCTAATTGATTCGAGGGGACACAAAATCTGCCTCCAGCATTTAAAAAATACACACGATTAAGCAAAATGTAATGTCCCTTGAAAAATGTTGATTTTGGTAAAGGAGGTAATGTGTATATTTCGTTCACAGTCAGTTATCGCAGCAAATTGAAAATAAGATATTGAAGTACAATTATAGCCTTTTTCTCAAAACTGAATATAAATTTCCAGTAGCCAAGCAAAACATACAAAGGAATTTAGTTCTCTGTGTTAGCATTTCAGTCTAAAACTACATGCCCAATAAATCCTTCAAAATGAATATTTCAAGGGCATAATTGTGATAAGAATAAGCTTTCTTAAAATAAGAAAAGAGCCCAATAATTGAGAAATTATTTTCTTTTTTTTTTTTTTTTCTTTATTTTGCAGAACCGGGGACTGAACTCATGCCCTTGCACTTGCCAGGGAAGCGCTTATTCCACTGAGCCAGTTCCCCAGCCCTGAGAAATTATTTTCTAATGCTTGACAAAAAAAGTGGCCGCACAGGTGCTGGGGAAGGGGATGCAGGCTTGTCATGAGCCTGGTATGGATCCAGCTGGCCAGATTTGGACAGTTTGGGGGAAGATTGCTGTGAAGAAACAGCATTTACTCTGGGTCTCATATGTCACCTCATGAACTATTTGTTAAACTATTACCACTTTAAGAGAGTACAAAAGTCCCCAATTTCTCTTTGATTTTTTAGTAGTGTTTCTATTATACAATCCAGCCTTACAATGGAAATTCAGTTGCATACTTTCATTGATATTTGCTAAAGTATTGCTTTGTGGACAAAAATGTTTTGTGATGACAATGAACTTCTGCCCACATAGGGTGGTAGTGACAATAACACTGATGACTAACTCTTCAGATATTTACAGAATTAGGTTTTTTTCATAGAGCCCACAGACTATAACAAATATTTACAGATTTTCTTTTGAGAACAGATGAGGTCTATTCTTTGAACAAAACAGGAAAGTCTGAGTTTAAAAAGTGAGAATCAATTTATGTGTGGTAGTGTGCACTGGGGACCCACCCCTAAAGCATCCTCTCCAGTGTGAACTCCAAAGCTTTGGAGCTCTTGTTAGCATCTAAACCTTCACTTTCCATGCCCTTCCTGCCCTATTCATACCATATGCAGGCCCTTCACTATTCAGGAGCCACACGTGTTTCATAGAAAAATTGTTCCCTGACAAAACCCAAACACATCCACTTTATAAAAGTATGCAAAGAAATTCCCAGTCCAGGTGGAGATGGAATGCACCAGAGAAGGGGGACAGCAGTGGGGAGCTCCCCAGGTGCCTCAGGGCTCCTTCCACCTCCCCAAGTGAGGCCCACCCAGAAACCAGAGCAAACCATGCTCACCTGAGTAGTGTTTGCTTGCTCATGAAGGAAACTCCAAGCTTCCAATTTCTAGGAATTGTTGAAGCTCAGCAATAGTCCAATGCAGTATTTTAAAATAAATATTACTAAAAAGAATAAAAAGAAAACTCATGTTGAGGATATGAGCTACATCACTGGAGTAGAGCCAGAGCCCCAGCCACACCACGTCCTCTCCCCAGTCAGAGTGCCACCTCATATGCTGCTCATGCTGTCCAATGGAGTTGTATCTTCTTTATTTAAAAAATCACCACTTAGGGAGCCATCTGTTATTATCATCAAATCCAGACACAAGAAGCAAGGCAATTGCTCATAATACATACTGGCTATGAGTTCATTCCAAAGTAGAAAACATAAAGCTAAAATAAGAAATAATGATGAGAAGTAGCATTTTTGCAAGCTTTATGTATTCTTATGTATTTAAGGCAGGGTCTACAGGGCTTACAGGGTCTCACTATACAGATCAGACTCATAGTGATTCTCCTGTTTTCAGCCTCCCAAGCACTGGGATTAATGCTGTGTACCACCACACTCAGTCTCAATCAGCATCTCAGTGTGCCCCAGGGATAGGGGTGAAACAGCATGCAGGGAATCAAACCCTGGCCTCTGCACTCTACCTAAGCAGGTGCTTTAGTCTGCTGAGCTAACTGGCCTGCCCAATTTTTTAAAAACTTTATAACCCAGCTTCCCTAACCTGGCCCTGGAGTACTCTGCACTTCCCATGTGCCAGGGCAGGAGTTATTTCTGTTACTGTATCACCAGCATGTGGGTGGCCCCTGTGAGCCTTGGTCCACCCCAGGATGTCCTGTAGGAGATTGAAACAGCTGTAACTCACTTGTCTTATGGAACACCAAAAGGATCTTTGCGTCTACATTCTCATGCACCGAGGCTCACAAAACCACATGTCAATATTATTATGCATCTCAAACTTCTTGAAGAAGAGAAATCTCAAAGAGATACCATGACTTAGCAGCAAGCTAGTAGCAATTGGCACCTCAACTGCCGGTCTTGGGGCAGTCACTTGTGTTTACATCCAAATTTCCAAGCAAAGAATGTTAGGCACCAGATTGTTCAGGGTTCCCTCAGAGGTGCTGCCATGGTAGGTGCTTCCTAAAAGTAATTGCCAAGAATTTATGTTGGCATTGGGAGCTGAGGGGGATCTTAATATTTGCAAGGGTGCTAGACAAGGAAAACCAAAGCCTAAGCTACATTGCAGTTTGGTGGACACCTATCATGTGTGTCAGGCACAGGCTAGGACACCAACAGAAGAGAGCAGACATTGCCATTGCTTTACCCAAAGAAAATCTGAAAAGAATATCGTTTTCCAGAAGATTCAGGTAAAAAAGAACAAATGTAGGCAAGCATAACTCTTATCAAATTTGTGCTATTTTGCACAAAAACTGAAGTTCTCTGCTTCAGATCAGTTTTTACCTCTGCAGTATCTTCCCAGTGGACCTATTTATGCTTAGGGGATATAGTTTCAGTGCAGCCTGGGAACTCACACAGGTGATTCGTGATCCTTCTGCTGGCTAACTTTGCCTTAGCAGAACACAAGTATTCATGAAATAGGTACAGGCCAAGCTTTGGTTGGGGTTAGTTTTATTAATTCCAGAGAGGGAAAGAATAGGGATTATCTGGCATCAGAAGACCATGAAGTAGCTGGGTTTCTAGACCATGCAGCACTGAGTCCTGCACTTTTGCTCATAAGAGGTATTGTGTTTGATAGGATGGAAGGGGAGGGAGTGGATACCTCCAAGTGATGACTAAGAAGAAATATGCTCAAGGCTAAGCAACCAGAGCATTTGTCGATCTAAGTGACTCAAGAGGGCAAATTTCAAGGTTTTCTCAACTGTGTGTCACTTGTTGGAAAGTCTGTGAAAGGCTAGTCTGTAAAACAGAGGATTTAACTTCTGAGAAAACTCAGCTCATTACTTCCCCCCTTTGATACCTGGTTCTATAAGCACAGTTATGAAGCTGAACACAGCTAAAAGAGCAGATGCATAAATTCATGCATGAACTTATAGGAAAAGACAGAAAACTTCCTCTTCTCAGCACCTCAGCTGCTGTAGTTCGAGCTGTTTACCTCCAAATGAATCACTGAAGTCTAAGCCTAACACCTTAAAGTGTGGACTTATTTGAAAATAGGACTTTTGAAGATGTAGTAGTTAAAATAAAGCCAAACTTGGCCGGGTATGGTAGTGCACACCTGAGATCCCAGGAATCTGGAGGCTGAGGCAGAAGGAACATTGTAAGTTTGAGGCCATCCTGGGCTACAGCATAGTGAGTTCAAGGCCAACTACATAGCTAAACCACATAGATAGATGGATAGATAGATAGATAGATAGATAGATAGATAGATAGAGTCAGATTGGATTGAGGTGACCCTAACCCTAATGAAAGATCCTTATAGGAAGAAAATCTGGACAAATACATGTAAGAAGGCCATGACAGACAGAGGCTAAATTGATTTGGCCACATGGCAAGCTTGGGCTTTTAGTATCCAGAATTGTGCATAAACAAATCTCTGATGTTTAAAGCCACCTCATTTGAGGAAGAGCAGAAGCCCTGGAAACAGAACACTAAATGAATATCCTCATCATTCTGACTCTTTCGAAGCTGTTCTGTGCTTTCCTGTGATCTTTGTAAGAAACCTCTGTGCCCATTTCACAGGCATGGTGTGGACAGCCACACCTCATAATCCTGCCTCTCCTCTCAGTGCTGACCAAGCCAGGCTCACCTTGCTTCTGAGATCAGATGCAGCTGGGCACCCTTAGAGTGGCATGGCTGTGAGACCAGTACCCATGTCTAGACCAAGATTTTCAGGCAGAGGTTAGCAATGATGAAACCATTCTCAGCAGAAGCCAACAAGCCTCATCTGTTTATTTTTCACTTTTCCTTAAATGACATGCACAAGAAATCTGCTGCATTCTAGGCTAGGAGTGAGGCAAGAGCAGCTCCCTGCACCTGTGGTGTTCATACTGTTTAAGCTCTGGTGAGGGTCTTCGAACTTGCCTCTGTGCTTCTCTGGTGAGGATGACCACCAAATCATGATCTAAAATGTACAGTTGCTGCACTGTTCCTATTTAAAATAGAAAAAGGTAGGAGAAGTCTGGTAGCAAAGGAGCACACTCAGGGACTCTCTTCCTTGGAAGCAGCTTACTATCCATCTTCCCTTTAAGGCTTGTCAAAGGTAGTTGGCTCTACGATGATTTGACACTGAGAATTGCTCCCCATCGGCCCCTGAGCATGAGTGATGGCCGGGTATGGCCCAGAGAGCAGGCTGAGACCCTGGCCAGAGCCTGGCCAGCCGGGGCCCTTAAAATAAAGATGAAAAGGGGAAAAGGAGCTGTTTTTAAAATAATGGAGCTCCCTTGGAAAAATATAGTTCATGATCTACTTTGTGGGAAGTATTTATTCCCTCTTTTTGTGTGAGCACTTCATCCTGCCCAGTGCGTTTCTGCCCACTAAAATGAAACCTCAAAATCTATACAGAGGAAAAACCTGGCTGAAGTGGAATCTCTCTCTCTCTCTCTCTCTCTCTCTCTCTCTCTCTCTATATATATATATATATATAT
>NDGN011360411.1:0-12224 GCA_002564285.1 Tympanoctomys barrerae | reverse complement strand
AAAAAAAAAAAAAAAAAAAAGATCTGATCTCCTTATGGAACATTGATTGCATAATTTAATCATTTTGCTCCCCGCTCCCAGGATGATGGCAGGGATTTGGGGCTGCTTTGCTTGTGACATATTCTAAGCTTCCTAAAGAAAGTATGTATTGAGGCCCAGTCTCAAAATAAAAAAGGACCTGGATGTAGTTTCTGGGTTCAATTCTCAGTACCACAAAAAACCTTTGGTGTGTAGTATGTACTACACTGAATTAAATACTATTGTTTCCTGAGTAGCCACTGGTACAGGCTGAATTGGAATTCATCTGTCGAATTACGAGCTCCCAGGGCCTAGAACCTGTGGCTGTTTGTGTCACTGAAGGCTCTAAAAGGTTCACCGTCCCTGGCCTAGAGCGTGACTGTGTTTGGAGCTAGATCTTTAAAAAGGTAACTGAGTTAAAATGGGCCTCAGGGGTGGGCCATAATCCATCAGGACTGATATCTGCTTAAGAAGAGGAAGTAAGGATGGTGCACACACAGAGGGATGACCATGGGAGATGCAGGAAGCAAAAGGTGGCCATCACCAAGCCCTGGACAGGCTCCCCGGGAGGCAACCAGCTGACACCATGACCTTTGACCTCCAGCCTCCAGAGTACCGGGGAAAATAATTTTCTGTTGCTCAAGGAGCCTGGTTTGAAGTTCCTGGTTATGGCAGCCAGAGCAGATGGCTTTTGCCTAGCTTGGTCTGAGGGGCTTGGCATAAGTCATCCTATTTGATCCTAACCACGACCCTCAGAGACAGGTATTCATGTCTCAGATGCAGAAACTGGGCTCCCGGAAGTGATGACAAGGGGCCTAGGGAAAGGCTAGCTCTTGGGGCAGAGGAGGCCGACTATGGCTGCCTGGCTTGTCAATTCCCTTCTCTATCTGCAGTTTGTGGAAAATCAGGCCTGTCCTCCATCTATTATCCCCTTCCTTCACGCTTCAGCAGGCCCTGGCTGGACCCCTCTGTGCCCAGGCACCATGGCGTAGCTGCATCTCGGTGCAGATCCCATGACACAACATGCTGCCTGGCGTTACCTGGGGAATCAGTCTCTCACTGCAGATGCTGAGGCCAAGGGGAACAACAGGCAGCCTAGGACAGCCTTGGGTGGATGCAGTTCCTCAGGGTCCCTCAAAGCATCTCAGCCCTCAGGCACTGATTTGCAGGTGGTGAGGAGGCCCTGGTTTCTATAGCAACCGTTGCTGAGCAAGACCATAGTAGCAGCTAATAGTTACTGAGGCCCTACTATGTGCCGGGCCTTGCCTCCATGCATTGCAGTTCTTTGTTTAGTGTTCTCAGCACCCTTCCAGGTGCTCAGTGATATTATCATCACTTTACAGTTGGGGAAACTGAGGCTTAGAGAGCTCAAGGATGAGGCTGGGCTCCTGTCTCACTCTAGTGCTGGCTCTCTTAACCACCAACTGACTGGGTACCCACCCTGCCCTGCGCTGCCATAAGCCGTGGCTGCCTGGTGTGCTCCCCAACCCTCTGGCCTGGGCAGAGAATCAGGAAGGAAGCTGGGGTAAAGGGAAGGAAACTGCAAACCAATGTGACGGAGATCTGCACCATCGCTCCTGCCTGTTCTTCCTCCGCCACCCATGGCGCCTGCCTGGGAGCTGACATTGTCGCCCTGCTGGAGCTCCTTCCAGCCAGTTTCTCTTCTTGAGGACCCTGGGCCCAGGGCACAGGGACGTGCGTAGCACCAGCAGCTCTTGGGTGTCCTTGGCCGCTGGGTGTCAGTGCCCTCCAGAGGACGGACAGGGACTCTCCCTTAGGCTGGGATTGCCCGTGCCCTTGCTGGGGCACAAGTGGAGCCTAGGGACAAACCATAAGCCAGGGCCTGTGGGCTGTGGGCTGGGAAGCTGTGAAGGCTCCTCCTGCAGAGAGCTGTGACAGAGCCTCATCTCTGCAGGCACAATGACAGTGTCAGTGTTGAGCCATTTCCCTTGGTGCTGAGAGAACTGGAGGAGGGCCGTGAAAGCTCTGCTTCTGGATTCTGGGACTCCTCCTTTCTTCTGGGCTGTGGTCAGACCCAGTCCTGCTCTGGGCCCCTCCCTGAGGCTGCAGGTGACCATGTGTTTGCAGCCGACTGTGCAGGGGACATTGCTGAGCCTCCTGGTGGGGCTCTTGGCTCCTGACCACTTTTGCTACTTTGAGGCTCTTCTTTAGAACAATTAGCAAAACCACCTTCCTTTCTGGTCCCCACCCCCCCGCATACCCTGCAAGCCCCCTAAGTGCCTATCTTCTTATCAGATGCCCAGTGTCCTGCTTTAAGGTTTCTGCATGACTCTGAAGTTCTAGAAATTAGAAGCTGCTATGAGAAGGTACTTTCTGACTTCCCCAGAGTCGGGTAGCACATTACCTGATGCCTTCATCAGATGTCTCTGTCTTTAAAGCTGAAAGAAAGAACAGAACATGAGGGCCTAGATGAGACTCATCAGGACTGGAATGGCTGTGTACTCGTGCTGGGCTCTCGAACAGGGCGGAAAGGGGACCCCAAGGAGCAAGCAGGTGGGGGAGACCCAGGATGGCAAGAGAGGCTGGTGACACTAAAGCGGACATGCCAGGCCAGGCAGAGTTGTGCTCAGCGGGAACTGGAGCACCAAGCAGTCTGTCAAGGGATTGTGGTCACTGGGCCTGCTGTGAGTGTCCTGGGACATAACTGGGAACATCCAGGCTCAGGTAGAAGACTGGTGCAAGCACTTGTGTATGTGCTTTTCTTTAGGAAGGTTCCAGGGTTCACAGGGAGCCTGGGAGGAAGCAGGTGGCTGTGGGGGGTGAGGGACAGGGTGGGGCCAGAGAGATGGCGACAGGAAGGTAGGGCGCCTTCTTCAGGAAGAGCCTTTGGAGGGCATTGGTGATGCAAGGATGTCAGGTTGTGACCAGGACATGTGTCCCATGGAAGGCACTGCGAGAGGAGGAAAGAGTGGGCCTAGCAAAGGACCTCTGGATTGTCTACCCATCCTGTCCCCTCAGGGCTGTGCTGGAAGCCTGTGATCTCAGACACGGTGGCTCCTGAGGGGACAGCTGCCCCAGCCCAGGGAGCAAAGGCTATCATTCCTCTGGAGTTGAGGGGTCCTTCCCTGAGATGGGCCTGGAGGCCACAGAGCTCAGTGGGCCACAGAGCTGGGCAGGAGGTCCTGGGAGAGTAAGAGAGGGCCCAGGCAGAGCCACAGTAGAAATATGATGAGGTGTGGTGGTTGTATCTCCTCTTCTGTGAGCATAAATGTGTTGCTCAGAAGGGCTGGCATGTGGTCCAGCCTAATGGAGACACAGTGAAGAACAGCTGTTATTGTGGCTGAAGGGGCCCAGGGAGACAGGGGTTTGGGTACCAGCCTCTTTTGGAGCAAAGCTGGGTGCCCTTTGGTGCATTTCTGCTTGTCCCTGACCCCTGGCAGGCTGGCTCTGGGTAGGCCCTTCTTCCTTGGCTGTTCTTCAGTACCAGATGCCTTGGCAAAGTGGCACCCCAATTCCTTGCGTGACTCCATCTTCAATCCTCTCAGACCCCACAGTAGATTAAGACACACTGTTTTGGGCAAGGGATGTAGCTCACCGCACAGCTCCTGTGCAGCAAGTGTGAGTGTCCTGAGTTTGAGTCTCCCTCTATATATCTATATCTATATCTATATCTATATCTATATCTATATCTATGTCTATATATCATCTATATCTATCTATCTATCTATCTATCTATCTATCTATCTATCTTCTCTTTTATGTCTACCTGGCCATTACTATAGGGGACAAATAGTGACATTAGCACTGTCCTGTGGTACTGGCCGAGGGTCAGAGATGTCAGGATCCCAAGGACATGGGGGCTCCTGGAGAGGTGACTACTCCTGGTCCTGGGGTGAGGTCATGGGTATCCTTTCAGCTACTTGAGGACAGCTGTGAGGCACTCTGGAGAATCTTCCAGAACCCGGATGAGTAAACTCCACCCCACCATAATCCAGGGAAGGCAAGGACAAGGGGCACACAACTGCCTGCACCTGAGAACCTGCTCCTTATCTAGAGATGTGGCCGTCACCTTTCCAGTTATTAGACCCCGCCCTGTGCAGCTCTCCACTCACATGCCTGCTGCCTAGAGGTTCTGGAGGACTTCTCAGGCGTGCTTCCTTCCTCCTGACCTTTCATCTTCTCCCACCTGTTAGTGCTTCAGCTGCTCTCCATGGCTGGCTCCCTTCCAGTACCTCCCTTGCTGTTCTCCTTAATGGCTTTTAGTTACCTTCGAGCTAAAACCCAACCCAGTATCTGGGCAAACAGCCCTTGTCTTCCCTGGGGCACTGTCTATCGCCCTTCCCAGCTGTCCACCTTATATTCCCTGGCCTCCAGGCCCTAGAAGTCTAACTGGAACCCCTGACCTCTGTACCACTGCCTCTCCCCAGCACCTTCCCAGACCAGCCTTTCCTCCTTCCCTAACTCCTACTCAACCTGAATTTTACTTTCATTGTTCATGGCACTGAGTTATTCCTGGGTTTTTATATTAGAAGCAAATGTTTGCTGCTTTACAGAGCCACGCTGGATTCTTCTGTTCACGGGTCACCACCTCTGAGTATCCCATTCCAGGGACCTGTCCCAGGACCTGGGGTAGTGTGGATAGAACCATCTGTTCATAGTGGTCCCCTACACTGGACCCTGAGCTTCTCCAGGGCATGTTTTCAATATTTTGTCTTCAGCAAAATATTGAGGACTACTCAGCATAATTCCTGAGTTATATCCGCTTAAAACAAGGACAGAAGGAAATTCGATTCCAAGGCAGATTCAAATGTTCAAATCAAACAAGAGCTTCATTCTTCCGCATTCCTTCCATTTCCCTCTCCTCACTTTCGGGCAGAATCCAAGCTGGGAGCTGCTCTGAGGTGGGCGGGTACCTGAGGGAGCAGGTGGGTCCGCAGAGGTGTTCTTAAACCTCACTGCTGTCAGCCCTATCTTCCTTCTATAGTTGCTATCTGTCTCACACCCAGCCTTTGCTGAGATGTGTGTTTTGTTCCAGAAGATGGAAGGGGACAACCACTGGGGCTGGCAGCTTATTTCATATCAAGAGCTCCTTTCCTGACAAACCTGGGATCTCCAGACCTCTGGGAAACGGAGCTGTGGAGCAGGGGTTGCAGGCAGGCCCAGCAGCGACGCAGCCGCTCCCCTCCCACTCCCTTCCCCAGCGTAGGAGGAGCCAGAGAGCAAGTCGAAGTCTCCGAACGTGTGAAAGTCCTCTGGGCCCAAGCTCAGGGTGGGGAGCAAAGTTCAGGAACTGCTTGGCGGCGCCACAAAGCAGGAAGGACAGTTCTGGGGGTTGGAGGAAAGATCGGAGCAGCAGCCAAGGGCAGGGAGAGCTGCTATGTGGGAGACTGGGGAGAGGCCAGGGGGCTCAGTGAGGACAGGGATGTCGTTTGCCGTTGTGGTGTGATGGGGTCTGTGTATCTACTCAAACTCTCCTTTTTCACCCTTGTCAACTATTGTTATTTTTAATTGACCTCTAGTACAGTGATTATACATATTCATGGGGCACTGTGTGATGTTTCAACACACACACACACACACACACACAACTGCGATGATCAGGTGAGGGTAATGAGCAGATCCATTGCCTTGAACATTTTCTCTTGCTCTGCATTGGATGGCTTAAAGCCATTAACGGAAACATTCAAAATCCTCCCTTGTAGCTATTTGGAAATACACAACCAATGTTGGCTGTGCTGGGGTTGGAGTGCTCACCCTGGAAAAAGAAAGGAGGTTCCTGTGTGGGAGGGGCAGGTCCACTTCCCCTGGGGACTTCTGTCACAGATACGAAGTGCCGAGGAGGTCATTGTGACAAAGCTGGAGGATCAAGGTGTCAACTCCTGACCCTTCTCCGAGACAACAGTGGGCTCTTTCAGAGTGTGCTGCATAAGATTTTGATGTCAACAATCTCTAAAAGAAAAACTGGCCTCAAATTAGTCTGGAACAAAACCTTGTCATGATGTAATTTAACAACTTCCTGGTGGAGGGTAGAAGGAGTGTCAACATTTTTGACAAAATGTTGGGGCTTTCTGATGAACTTTAGTGAGTTTAAGGCTTAGAGTTGGAAACCAGTTCTTGGCCCACACAGCAGCTTTGAAAAGAGAGGTTGGTGGATTTGCCGTGTATGTGTGGAGACTGGAAATAGCTCTTTGTCATCTCAGTCTGCAAACAGCATACCCTGAAATAATAATACGACATGGTAGAAGGCCCACCAAGAGTAAGCTGTGACATGGACAGAGCTGGGCATCTGGTGGCTCTCTGGGGACGTGCTAACTCTTAAGGGGTGGAAGAGCCAACATCACGAGCGTGATCTTGGCTTCCTTCCAGCTCGGGGACATGTGCCCTGCCTCCCCACAGGCTGTAAGATAAGCGAAGGATAGATGGGCATATATTTGGAGAAGTAGAAGGCTACTTGCAAGTCGTTACCTGGTGCAGACGTGATCTGTCCCATGTCAGAAAAGTTCCAGATGACTTCCGGGTATGTACCCCATAAGTCACCAGCAGGCTGTTACAGAGAGATTTGTGTTTAGTATTTACATTCTCCGCATCAATGTGTACAGCATTTAGAACGTAGAAGCAATCCACGTGCCCGTCATTGGATAAGCAACTTGGGGCACATTCAGGCCGTGAAATATTATCTGGCCATAAAAGGAAAAAGTTTCTGACACATATAGAGTAATTTTAAGCTTTTCCTTTACCCTTTAAAGACCCTATAATTTGAATCTGTGGAATAAATGGACTGGACAGATTAGCAGGAGAAAACCTCTTGAATGTTGTGCATATAGAAAAGAGACCACAAAATATGAACTTCAAAGGCGTGCCAGATGATCAAAGATTATACAGTATTCTGAGCTCCAGAAAGAAGCAGAGACATGGGACTTCAGAAGGGAGGTGACTTTGGGATTTGGGGGACAAGGGGAGGAGGTGCGGGTGAACAAAGACTGCTTTATTGTACACATAAGTTCTTTTGGGTAGCAGTCTCCGGACAGGTAACCAGCTATGCCAAAGTCTCTCTGGGTGAGGCGTTGACCTTTAGTCTCTTTTCAGAGCCTGTCTGCCCCAGTTGATGAATCAACTGGGAAGGGCTCGATCTGAGGCAGGGAAGGGAAATTCCCAAGCACCTTCCGTTTCAGGCAGTCAGCACCATTAGGGGCTGTCATGAGCCCCAACGTGTGCTTTGGTGTGGATGCACCCTAAGAATGTTGTGCTAAGTGCAATCAGCCAGTCACAAAGGACAAACACTATAAGAAACCTTCCTGCATATCCCACCGCTAGGAGATACCCTTGTAACCCAGAACGTAGCCGTGGAGGGCAGATTGGTGGCGACAGGCACCAGGGGTGGGAGGTGGAATGGGAAGCTGTTGTTTAATGGATACAATTTTGGTTCTGGAAGACAGAGAGAGTTCTGGAGATGGGTGATGGGGATGGTAGCCCGTAATATCAGTGTATTTCATATTCCTGAACTGTACGCATATACAATGAAGATGGTGAATTTGATCTTATATGTAGTCTGCTACAGTACATTTTTTCCTAAACACAGCAGAGTTGAGAATGCAGGTTCCACATGGATGTCTGTGGCACACGATTCCTGCCTGCTACTCTCCTCTGACACACCCTGCCCTCCCTGCCTTCTGCCTCGTGTCTCTGCTTGGAAGCCCTCTGAAGTACAGGGCTTCTTCTTCCTGACTCTGCTCCACTCAAGCCACCGTGGCATGAACTCTGCAAAGTCAAGGCCACCAGCGCTGCTTTTACCTACAAAGGACAGAGTCGCAGACCTGGCCTTTGCTGGCCACCCTGTGCCCTCACACCTTCATAGGCCAGGTGCCCATGTGGCCTGATTAGGTGATAGCTCCTGCTGTCTGGTCTGCTTGGATAAGTTCTTTTGTCCCTGAGAATTTTCCCATGTCAAACATTTAGTCTGCTTTGTTCTGGGTCAGTGAACAAAGGGAGAAGTCTGAATTCTTAAGCAACCTTGTGAACAAAGTCATCTGCCTGAAAGGCTGTCAAACGACATCTGTCACACGGTCCTCAGCTTTCAAGACCCTTACTTTAAAAAAAAAAAAATCAGACCATTATTTTATGTTTTAGATCTTAAAGAAATACATTTTTCTTTAAAAAGTCAAAATATTCCAGAGCTGGGGAGATAGCTCAGGGATCTAAGTGCTTGTCTGGCAAGCACAAAGACCTGGGTTCAGTCCCCAGTACCACATGCCATGCTGGCCCACAAACCCTGGGTGTGCCATGCCTGTCACCAAAACTAGGTGTGGTGGTGCCTGGCTATAATGCCAGCACTGGGGAGAGTGAGACAGGAGGACCACGATGAGTCTGAGCTGCATAGCAAGACCCTGCACCAAATAAATAAATAAATAAATAAATAAAATAAATATTTTTTTAAAAGTTAAAATATTACAGAAATATTGGAATATGAAAGTCCCATGTAAATCCCCTTCTGTCACTCTGTACACCCACCATCTAATTATTGTTAATAGTTTGATGTAGATTGCTCCAACTTTTTCCCTCTGTACCCAGGGACATAGATATAGTACTGTTATCATCATTATCTTTACTATCATATTACCATAAATATTCTTTGCCAACTTGCTTTTTGATGTATCTTGAAGTTCTATCAATAGAACTGCACTCTTTTAACAGTTGTAAAATATTCCACTGTGTCTATGGATTGTCACTTAGGTAATGAGCTTTCTTGTGATAAGTATTTGGAACCCAAACGCTTCCTTCCCAGTTTTTTCTTTCTATAAACACGACTGTACATATTCAAACATACACTTGCAAGCATGTTTATATGAGTATAGGATGCATTTCTAGATGCAGAAATCCTGAGTCAAAGGCGTATGAGTTTAAAATTTAATAGGCATTGGCAAATGGGCAAGGCAAACATAATTATAGTTCAGTTTGTGGATTCCTTGAAGGTTGAAAATGCCCCTGGGCACCCAGAAGAAAGGTCAAGACCAGCAACGAGAAGGAATGGGGTGGATGATGTAAGAGCGTTTCCCCGGCCACCTGCAAGAGTTTCCTTGTGACCCACCTAGCAGAGGACAGGCACAGGCTGCTGGTCTGGAAAGGACAGGAGGCATCTGCTGATGAATTCCAGGAAAGCTCGGGGCCCAAGTAGTGTGGATGGAGCGCACCCCTCGAAGAGATTCTTCTCCCTCGACTCCAACCAGGGGCTTATTGGGAGGTAGCTGTGCTGCTATCTGTTAATAATCAGGAGTCTGAACATATAGGCTCTGACTATTAGAAAACTTCATTAGGATTTTTTGAGCAGGAAGTAATAAGGGAGGGCTGGGAATATGTGTGTGCAGAGTCTTCTTGGATTCTTTTTTTAATCTTTTGTTTATTTATCTTGCTACACAGCTCAGACTCATAGTGATCCCCCTGTCTCAGCCTCCCCAGTACTAGAAATACAAGCGTGCGCCACCACGCCCAGTTTCGGTGGCTGGTATGGTGTGTGCTTGGGGCTCTGGGCCCAGCATGAGGTGCAGTATGTGGGATGGAACTCCGGTCCTTGCACTTGCCAGGCAGGTGCTTAGACCACTGAGCTATCTCCCCAGCCTTTGGATTCTGCATAGCGGAGGGGGACACTGTGACTGGAGCTGACATCTGATAGAAGCTGAGACAAGAGACAGAAAAGATCTAAGAGCCCACATAGCTACCGAGGCCCCTGTTCTTGCAATCATTCAGGATCAGGGGCTCCAAAGGAGGAATGGCTAAAAAGATGGCTTCTTTCTCATATTTTTGGTATGGGTCAAAAATTAGTTTTGCCTATTTTTGAGTTTCAGATAAATGGAATCACATGATTTGTCCTGACTCAATGGTCGGTTAAAGAGCTTCATCCACGCTGGGCATGTCTACGTTTTTGTACAATTCAAATTGCTCTAGAGTGCTCTGATCATCTCAGATGTCCATCTAGGAGAATCTGATGCGCCATGGGTTCTTCTACTAACCTTTGAAAGAATTGCCAAATTAGTTCACTTTTTAAAGTTACTACCAGCAAAGTTCAGGACCTTCTAGCTTCAGGACTCTTGTTTCTTCATATCCACACCAATACTTGTCTTATCTTACTGAGTGCAGTAAAGTATAGATGTAGTTTTCACTGTGTTTCCCTCAGGACTCATGATGTTGAACATTCTTTCACATGGTTACTGGCCTTTGGTCTCTCTTCTTCGGAGAAACATCTGTTCAATTCCTTGGCTCATTTCTGAATTGGATTGTTGATATTTAATACTTAAAATAAGTATTCTGTGACTGGGGAGATAGCTCCGTGGTCTAAGCACCTGCTTGGGAAATGCAAGGACCCAGGTCCAATCCCTGGCAACACATGCCATGCCAGCCCCGCTGTGCCAGCCACCAAAAGCGGGTGAGGTAGTGCACTCTGTAATCCTAGCACTGGGGAGGCTGAGACAGGAGGATCACTATGAGTTCAAGCTGCATAGTGAGACCCTGTACCAAATAAATGAATACATAAATAAATGATTTTAAGAAATTTTTAAAAATAAGTATTCTGGCTACAAGATTCTATCACATATAAACTGCAGAGACAGTATTTCTCTTCTTTGGGGTTGAACTGTGCTTTTAAAAGATCACTTTGGCTACTAGGGTGGTAGTAGGTTGAGGGGAGAGGGCAGAGCTGGAAGCCAGAAGAACAGAGGGCTTAGGCAAGACTTCTGACACAGAAGAGGTGGCAGTGGTCAACAGAAGTTCTGGCTTTCTAAGGGACAGGCGGGGCCTGGATTAGCTCTGAAACTCCGGGCTCTGCCTTTGGCCCTGGCTTCTCAGTACTCCTTGCCTCTGACCCATTGCTATTCCCACCAAGTTTGCTCACCCCTTGCTTGCTTCAGTTCACGTCCATGTTGTATCTTCCCTTCTGTTTCTTTATATGTCAATTCCATCTTGCCCAACTGCAGGCAGTTTTGTGAAATGACACATATTCCTTTTTGTAATGAGCCCAAACATGAGAGAGAAGAAAAGTGGTGTAGGTGCAGAAATCAGGGACTACTGGATGGACTTCTGCCCTCCGTGGGCTCACAGGAGTGGGGTCCACTGCTCCTCCTCTAGCTAGCATGGCTCTGATTTACAATGGCAATTCTTGATGCTTTAGAAACCTGGTAAGTGACTCCGAAGTGGCAAGATAGTAGAGA
Organism: Tympanoctomys barrerae; assembly: GCA_002564285.1. Lineage (NCBI taxonomy): Eukaryota > Metazoa > Chordata > Mammalia > Rodentia > Octodontidae > Tympanoctomys > Tympanoctomys barrerae. Next base: position 1,047 of record NDGN011360411.1, on the reverse strand, counting down.
GCTTTGGGAGAAACTACAGACCCCAAGCAACACAGACACCCCATTCTCTTCCAGTCTGTGGGACACCAGCTTCTGAATCTTGGGCTTTAGGCATGAGTCCAGCTATGTATGACCCATTCTCCACTCAGGCAGGTAAGAGTCAGGGTTGCTTTGGATGCTAGAAACAGACAGATAGAAATAATCTTCTAAGAGAAGTATCCGGAAGAACACCCAGGGCTGGCCCCTAGCATCACGTGAGTTTCGCGTCTGGAACACAGTTTACAGAAGTATTCCCTCACCCTTCCCTCTCTTGCCTTCTTGGCCTTTAAAAACCAACACAAAATGTTCAATGGCTGGGATAGACATGATTCAAGATCATCAGGATTTCTACAGTGGAAACACCTGTGGTTGCTGAGATGACTAGGGACTAAGGTAAGTGAAGGTCTAGGACATGTCGATACTTTGACATAAGGTGGAAGACTAAATGTTGCTAAGATGTCAGTTCTTCTTACATTAGTCTACAGACTCCTACTGGGTTACTTTGGAACAAATCGAGATCATGATTCTAAAATTTATGTGGAAATTTGAGTGAGTTAGAACAGCCAAGGGAATCCTGGATAAAAACAAATTTGGAGAACTTATAGAACCCTACTGCAAGACTTACTACAAAGCTGCAGTAATTAAGACAGTCTGAGAGTGGTGCAAGAATAGATGAATAAACAGATGGAATAGAAAAGAAGATCAAGAGAGCATTTTCACGTTTATGGCCACTTAGATTTATGGTAAAAGCTCCATGGCAAATCAATGGGGCAGAAGATTTTTTTCAGTTAACAAATGTTAGATCAATTGAACAGTCACACAGAAAACATTAGCCTTGGTCTCTGCCTTACACAGGACACAAGAGTTCATTCACAATGGATCATAGTCCTCCATGTGAAAATTGAAAACATGAAATTGCAAGAGAAAATACTGTTTTCTCTCTCTCCTGTCACAAAGTTCACAGGAGATACCACTATACTAAAAGATGGACTAACAAAAGAAAAGCATGCAAGTATCTTTTTTTTTTTT
>NDGN011360409.1:0-10240 GCA_002564285.1 Tympanoctomys barrerae | reverse complement strand
GCTGAAAACAGGAGAATCACTACAAGTTTGATCTACATAGTGATGTAGATCACTGTCCTAAAATACAGGGAAAAAAAGAAGAAAAGAAAATAGAATTCTCTTAGGTTTGAATTCGTTTATGATAAGTGCAAGTGTTTATCTCATTTTGGTTTTTGGTAGTATTATGATACAGTCCTTATACATTGAAATAAGTGGGAAATGATCATAAATGTTTTTCTTTGTGCTCTTCTTGAAATTGCAGTTAAAGTGTTATGTGGACTCTTTAAAGCCAATCACTTTCTATTTTGCAGCAAGTGGAAAGTAAAGAGGCATTACAACACATTTGCTATGAATAAAGGGACGTTGAGTTAGAAACTTGAGCTTTAGATGAGGGACTGGTAAATTTTTTAAAGCATCTTGTACAGCAATTAACCACTGGGAGGAATGTATGCAATATGTTAATTATTGAAACTGTCCTACCAATTTGATTTGAAACTGTCTCATTGCTATTTGTTTATCATAAAATTATGGAATAAAATAAAATAAAAGAAAAGAAAAGAAAAGAAAATAAAGGTCCCAATTATAAATATGGTTGGTTTTGCTGTGCTTAGAATCTTTCCAACAACTACTGCGTTCTGTTGATGTAGTACTATGTAGCAATAAGGTTTTTGTAGGTGAATATCCATTGCACTTTGAAACTGTAATATTATGTCAATCAGTCGCACAAAGTTGAATATTGTATGAGTGCAGTTATACAAAAACCATAAAATAGACACCAAAATAAAGGACAGATAATAGGAAGCAGGGAGAGCTTTTTCAAATGAAAAGGGAAACAAGAGGTGGAGGGAAGGATAGTAGATTTTGGAAAGGGTGTGGGGGAAAAAAGGAAGAGAAAATGAAAATAAAGATTTTGCAAGTGGGAAGGAACCAAGAGTTGAAAGGAACAGGGAAGGATGGGAAAGGTAGAAGGTGAAAAAAACAATTTGCATGTGTTATGTATATGACCAACTCACCACAACAAATGTAATCATTATCCACTGCAAGTGTGGATGAATAAAAAAATAAAACAAGAGAAATATGGAAGAGATTGTGACTGCTCTAACAGCAAATTTTTGTTTATAAAGATAGGCAGCAGTGTTTTAGTCCCAGCAAACTGGTTCCTTAATCTCTACAGTTTTTTTTTTTGCTATATGCACCCACAGATACTCGGCATATAGCTTCTGCTTGCTGATGGACATTTAGTCTGTTTCCACTGCTTTGTTTCAGAACATAGTGCCCCCATGAATCTTTTACAGAGCTCTCCATGTGCATCCTCAAGCACTCCTCCACCTGAGAGGAGATCTGGAGTATGTTCATTTCCAACTTGATCGGATATTGCCAAACTAGTCTCGGTTTTGTTTGCCATCTAGAGCAATAATTTCTGTTCTTACCTCTATATGCTGACAATGTCTACAGACATTTTTTGTCATATTTGAGCATGGGTGCGATTGCATCGAGTGGGTGCAGGACAGGGATGCTGTTAAACAGCCATCAGTTCTGAGGCTGCAGTGCCCATGACAGAGAATTACCCAGCCCAGGACATCACTGGGGCCCGCACAGAGGAATCCTGCTGACATGACACTAAGATTCTCAGTTATGTTCGTCAGTTCTCCTGACTTTTCAGTTTTTTGATACAAGTTTAAATAGTTCAATATTCTTTTGATTGTATAAATAAGTACATATAATTCCATCACAAACTATATTTTATGTATTTTAGGCCATATACACATACATATATGTATATATTTGTACTTAATAGCTTGTTTCTCTTATTAACAGCTATTATTACTCTATTAATACATCTTAAAATTTATATATTTTTATTAGTATTTCTATTTCCTTTGGTTAATATTTGTGTAACCAGCTTTCTTCTCTCCATTGTTGTTTTTGCTTTGAGTCATTTTACATTAATTCTAATTCTATAAGTAGCTTATTTCTTTGCTTAATAATCTATTTGAATATTATTTCTTTTAGTAAAAGCGACTACTTACTAAATTTGTTTACTTCTTATAATCACTCCTATTTTAACTTCTTTTATTTTTCATCTTCTAATCCACATCTTTTTCTTCCTTGGGTGATTGTCTTCTTTCCTATTCTTGGGATTCATATTTCATGTTTTCTTTCTTTTTGTTTCTCATGATTGTTTGAAAATCATTAATCATTTCATTCTTTTAAGGTTCACATAGGTATTTTTATTTTATTTTATTTTATTTTTTAGCGGAACCGGGGATTGAACTCAGGCCCTTGCACTTGCCAGGGAAGTGCTTATTCCACTGAGCCATCTCCCCGGCCCTCACATAGGTATTTTTAAATGTTTAATACATACAGCTACTAGAAATATCTACAGCTACTTGAAATACCTCCTACAATATTTTCTAGTCCGGTCTTATTGCTTTTATTCTGAGCATGTTGAAATACAGCATCCTGCTTTTTGTCTCCCTGCTACTTTCATCTGGTTGCCTTTTCTTAAAATTTTAGTGTCTCCCTATTTAGGATAGATGAACATATTAATACGGTTTTTCCAATAGTTAAGAAGCATATTAATATATTTTTCCAGTACCTGATGTGATTTACTGTTTTCCCTCTCTGGTCCAGCATCAGTTTTTCATCCAACAATTAATTTAATTTCTTATATCACATTTTTATCAGTTTTTATTTTATTTTTCTCTCTTTTATACTGGATCCACTTCTTCCTATTAGGTTCCTTCTCTTCCATATTTATTTACTTGCTTATTGGTACTGAGGATTGAACTCAGGACCTTGTGCTTGCCAGGCAGGTGCTTCTGCCACTGAGCTATTTCCCCATGCCCTTTTTGGTCTTTTAGTGAGACTCTGTGGGAGGTAAACTTGTTTTGCTTTGTTTTGTTCAAATGTCTTCGTTATGTCACCCCTCCTGAAAAATAATAAACTGAGAGAAAAAAGACATTATAGAGATGGAAAAGGAAAAGCGAGATTAAAAATGGAAGGAAAGAAGAATAAAGAAAAGAAGGAGGGAAGAAATGAATGAGGGAGGGAGGGAGAAAAAGAAGGGAGGCAGAGAGGAAGGGAAGAAGACAAAGCAAGAGAAGAGGAGTGTGAGGGAATGAACAGTATTTTTTTCCTTGTAAGCCAGATAATATCATTGTCTTTGGCTACTGTTATTGCTGAGAAATCCAATTTCAGTCTAATTTTTACCCTTTGTAAGTAAACTTACTTTCCTTATTAAAAAAATCTAACATTTTCTACCTAATCCTTTATGATTGACATTTTTATTCACTGTTTGGCTGTAGAAATGTCTTTATTTATTCTGTTTAGTACCTGTAATAGTCTTTCAATTTCAGGATTTATATGCATTTTTCCATTCTGGAATTTTGTTATTTTTTTATTTTTTGGCAGAACTGGGGATTGAACTCAGACCCTTGCACTTGCCAGGCAAGCACTTATTCTACTGAGCCATCTCCCTGGCCCCTCAATGCTGGAGAATTCTAAGCTGCTATGCTTTTAGTTATATTTTCCATCACTGGTCTTTTCATTCTGTTGTTTTGGAAGTCCTATTACATAACTTGATGAATGATGACTAAAGTAAATATACAATAAACTAAAAGTATGATTAAATACCATGTTTCCGTTGACATTGACTTTCCTGAGGGATTCTAAGAGAGTCAAAGCCAGTCAGTCATAACTTTGTGGTATAATCTATGGTGTTAAGCCTTTCTGGCTATAATAGCAGATAAGTATGAGCAAACTGCTTCTTAAGTAGGCTCACCATGGAATGATAAAATGGAAAAAAAGCAAGTCCTTAAAAAGGATATAGCTTAGAGACTCCAAAATGGCCCAGCGAAAAGGAGGTCACAAATGATTAATTGGGAGATGTGTGTTTGTAATTTGGTGATATAGATATTAGAACAGAATATACTATTAGCATTGGCCCCTATAAAAGGAACATCTTATACTGCCCAAGGAAGTACTCAGAGACTCAAGAGCTCAGACTCTGCTTCGCCATCACAGTCTTGCTCTCTCTCTCTAAAGATTAAAAGATGGCTCTAGTCATCATACGCTCCCCAGTCATGTACTCTGGAATAAAGAGAAGAATGAGGATGAAAATATTTTCCATTACTCATCTAATTTTTTCATGCTATTTCAAGCAGTCCCCTCTCCGAAAGATTTATGTTCTACTGGATAAAACTAGCACATATTCAATCCTATACCAAAATTAGGCTAAGGTGAAGGAGTTCATAATTTCTTTCTAGGTCTGGGCATATTGATCTGAAGATATTGCTGCCTACACAAAGTTAGTCTTTACTAAGGAAACGAGGGAGATGATTGTTATCACTGGCATACAACAGCTTTGCTACCAAGGTTGCAGAGATTCAAGTTGGCCATTCTTTCTCTCACTTTCTGCCTCATTACTCTAAATAAAGAAAGCAAGTTGAGTGAAATTGTCCTCAACAGAAATTGTCCAGCAGAATCGTACTGCCTATAAATTCAAGAGCAAGAAGCCTGCTCCAACAACGCAGAGACCTTCATCTACCATCAGTTATGAGACCTTGAGAATATAACTGAACTTCAGTTTCCCCACCCATAAAGTAAGAAAAAATAGATTAAGTAGCCATTATACTACTTTTCATTTAAGTTTTTGTAAGACTTCCAATCAGGAGCTGACTTAAATAGGACGGTTTTCAAATTAACACCCATCAATTTATTGGCTGAATTTGTAACTCAGCCAAGCATTGCACCCTATTGATTTAGAGAACTAATGCAGTTTACAAACTAGTTTAATTTAGATGTAAGCAAGGACAGAAGAGAGTTTTGATCTCACTATTCGTATTTGTTTTGACTAACTAAATTATACTCAGACATTTTTAAAAAAATGGTAAAGCTATCTGGCAAGAATGATTTTTAGTCAGTCATGCCAAAAAGAATACAACTAAGTAGTCTGTGGAGAGATGATTTCTGAGGTAAAAATAAATCCAGCAAGATGCTCTATTAATCAGCTTTAGATTTTTTATCAAAAGATTACTTAAAGATTTACAATGCTGAAGTATATTGTGAATACTCAAAAGACATCTGCAGTTTCTTGACTTTAATTTCATCTATGAATACTTTGTTTAATTATTTCTTTTCATCTAAAAATAATTATATTGGTTAATATTTATATAGACTTGGTGCAAATAAAATATTTTAAGGCACTGTCTTTTAACTGTATGAAAACCTTTCCTTCTCAAATCTTTCTAAAACTGAACCGATTGATTGTAAGATTCCAATTCAGTAACACTATTCTTGAAATAGAAAGTAAGTAGCATGTTGAAAAGACATTTAGATTAATCACAAATACAAATTTAATAAATACTAAATGGTACAAACACTGTGTTAGTATTGTAAAGATACAATGTACTTTTCATTCCTGATATTTTAATTCATGCATCAACAATCATTTTGAAGTAAACTTTGTAAAGAAGTCATAGAAAATAGATTCAAGGAAATTCATTTTGAGAAATGTTAGTTTAATCTATTTTTCAAATACTTTATGATTTTTAAAGAAAGAGTAAAAAAAGGTGAGAGCAGAAAAGAGTAAGGATGTTTTTACTGCTCATAAAGATGGGAATTCCAGGCAAGAGTGACACTAATAGAATTGGTAGACCAAAATCTGAAATTCTAAAGTAATCTTTTGTTTTCATGTATTTAGTACAGGGCCTACAGGGTCTCACTACACAGAGCAGACTCATAATAATCCTCCTATTTTCAGCCTCCCAAGTGCTGGGATTACAGGTATGCGTCACCACACCCAGTCTCAATTGCCATCTCAGCACACTCTGAGGTGGGGCCAGCATGGCATACTGTGGATCAAACTCTGGTCCCTGTTCCTGCCTAAGCAGGAGCTTTCATCTGCTGAGCTATCTGGCCAGCCCTAAAGTAATCTTTCTAGAAACTAAACTGTATAAAAATAGTACCGCGCTTCCATTCCTTTGTCATGTAGCTGGTAATGGATGGGTATCATTATTGGATAGACAACTTGCTGCCTGGCTCCATAGAAAAGAGAGAACATAGAGGATTTTGAGTATAGTTGGCGTGGAGCAAAATGGTCCCCAACAGTTCAGAAGACAAAGGAAGTCTAACCACAAACAACCAAAGAGAAATTTATAAAATAATCTCTTTCATAGGTATGAATTCTCATAGAGGAAAAGAGGACATCATCTACCAATGAGCACATAGCCCTAGACAGGACTTCTGTTTCCTTTCCACTTCAAATATCCAGAGAAAATGTCAGGTAACATGTTGTTTCATTGGCAGAACTGAAAATATTAACCTTAAGCAGATGCTAAAATATTCGTTAAACAGATACTTACATCTCTTATTACATGAAACCTGTCAACTAGTCATTACATGGAAAAAAAACTTGGTCTTGCACATATGGTTTGATCAACCAAGTAATTAGAAATCTGACCAGGTCATGGAGACCATAATCCAAACTAAGAGTAAGAGGATATAAAATCACTATGGATTGGCATTTAGATGCATTCAATTTATCTATGATTTTTATCTTTAACTCCTGTTCAAACCAGAAAGATGTTATTTGCCATGAAACATTAAATTAATAGATCTTTGTATGATTATACCTTTTAAAACAAAGAACATCTTTAATTTAAAAAATTAAATTGAGTTCATAGTCTTATGAAACTACCTAATAGACAACAATGCCATCTAGTGGCTTTACATACTACAGCTGTCAACTTGGGGGTGGAAACTGGGGTCTTTTCAGGGCCCTGAGCAGAGTGCCCGAAAGGGGCAATGACAATGCACCAAGTATGCTCACACCCATCAAGAGCCAACATGCACCAATACTGTTAGAGAACCCATAGTGGCCTGGAGCTTGAACAGCTTCACTGCAATGAGCAACCACCACTGGGGCACAGTTTTGATCTACCTCAATTATTTCTTTTCTTCGAATTTGTACTGTTCATGTCTTTGTTCATCTACTTGCTTGAACTATTTCCCAAATGTGCTCTCATTTTTCCAATCAGGGTGTTGGCCTGCATTGTTTACCATGGCCAGGTGAAAGAGTAGGGCCAATACCAGTCCAGGGAGATAACAGAAGCCTTAAGAGAAGCACAGCATCTGTTCTACATGGGCAAACAAGTGTGAGAGACAGACAATAGGAGGACGTTTACAAGTTTGGGACAGACACGGCATCAACTGAGGTTTTCAATCAACTTGAGTAAATATTCCTGTAAACATCCATTGGGGTCCTTCCTTCAGTTAAAACCAAATACCCATTGCTTATGTCAATCGATTTACATAACCCTTCGTTTATGCAGCCATGTCACTTATTGAAACAACTATCAGCATACTGAAAGGACTTGGAAAGTAACAATAAATGGTATGGTTTATTTATTTATTTTATTTTATTTTTGCGGAACTGGGGATTGAACTCAAGCCTTTGCGCTTGCCAAGGAAGCGCTTATTCCACTGAGCCATCTCCCCGGCCCCTGGTTTATATTTTTATTGTTATTTTAGAATGTATTCCTATTTAAACAATAAAAACTCACGTAAAAGAACATGCAGCATTATACTGGTAGTGGCGTCCCATATGTCTCCTTTACTGCCTACACCAGGAAGCTGCATCCAGTGGTTGACCTGTACTGTTCAGGTGTGAGTAACGCACTCTGTTATTTCCACACAATAGTGAAATGTGAAGGGAGAATCATGCACTCAGGGCTATTCCAGTGCTCCAGGTGGGTTCTACCAAGCCCTGTCTCTGACTCCACATAGTTAATACAGTGAAAGATCATGAAAGGACAAACAGAAGAGCCAGTAAGTCTTTTCTTACCCCATTTTGCTAAAGTAAGTATAGAAACACAGAACATCATTTGAGATCTTTTCGAAGAAAGGAGCAGTGGCACCACACAAGAGGCAGTTTTCAGAAATCCAAATATGTGTCTCTCCAAAAATTGCACCTCAGACTGAGTCATGTCCATGCAAATGATCTTAGTTCCAATTCACACCAGAAAAGTCTGAATTCCCATATGAAAATCTCTTAGGAAACCAGCTACTGGTTCTTACCTATAATAAAAAGGATCTCCACTGCAATGTCACTGACTGTTGTGCTCCGAGTTGTGGACAGGTCGTCATTGCCAATAAAGCAAACGTTGTAAGGTACAGTCACAGCAACATAAAACGTCGCCAACAAAATAAGCCAGTCCCAGCCAGCTTTAAAAGTGCTAAAATGTAATAGGATGAATTTGGACTTTTTTGCATCAGAAACTTTATACTCTGGAAATGCTGGTTTATCTACAAAAACATTCTGTGGAGAAAGACAAGAAGAGAAAGGGAGGAAAAAACCATAATATTAGAAGCAAGGAACCCAGAGCAATAAGTACATACTTCTATGAGGAGGACCAACCATGCTTGCCATGTCAATGTATCTCACAAGGGACTTTTCGACTTGAGGCATATATTGGGTCATGTGCCAAGTACCTGATTCAGTCAGCAGCAGACTTCATCTAGGATGGGGTTCCAGAAGGTTATAATAGAAATAAAGCCTTCCTATTGCCTACTGACTTTTTAACCACTGAAATGTTGCAGCTCACCATATTATTCACATTTTACAGTGATGCTGCTATAAACAAACCTACTGTATTACCAGCTATATAAAAATATAGGCAAATATATAGAGTAGTGATACATAATAAAGACAATAAATGTTACTGGTTTATATCTTCATTGTTATTTCAGAGTGTATTCCTACTTAAACAATTAAAACTTACTGTAAAAGAGCACACAGCGTTACACCAGCAGTAGCCTCGTATGTGTCTCCTTTACTTCCTATATTGACTACACCGCAAGGCAGTGGTTGACCTATACTATTCAGGTGTGAGTACCACACTCTGGGACTTCCACACAATAGTGAAATTATCTGGGGACATATTTCTTAGAATGCATCTCTATCATTATGTAGAGCTGTACTGAAATTAAGCAGGGACTTTTTTTAAAATAAGTAACAGAAATGTGCAGAATTTCTTCATGAATGTTGAGTAATCCAGACATGTTCATTAAAAAACAAAGACCCTTATCTACAATGTCACCTAAAAATATCCACAGTTACAAGTATAATCCTATGCCCTATACACACTACAAACACAAAGATGTGTCACTGTGCGTACTTCCATAAGGACATTCTGTATTCTTATGGATTGTAAATGACAGTCATTATCTAAAGAATAATCTATCTAAAGAATATATTTGATTCTGTTCGTGTCAGCAAAGATTCTTTTTAAAGAAAGCATAGAGATTTTGAATATTGAACTGGAAACAGTTGCTTGTATTTCTCTTACATCATATGCACTCTTGAATTGTACACGTTGGTAGTCTTCCACCTAGAACCTCAAATCTCTTTACTTGGATCAGTGTGGATGCGGTCTGAGAGTGGCCAGCTCTTGGTAAGTGACAAAGTGAGCAGCAGTTACTTAAGGCTTATTACTGACGTCATAGTAAGAGGAAAAGGTAAAGTTATGGTGCAGTTGATTAAATGCAAAAGAATAGCTGGCTGGAGTTTTTGGTAACTGAAAAAGCACTTCACTTTCAAAGTGCGATTGATGAACAATTCCCTTATTACTACAAGACAAAGGAAGACCCAGTGAAGTTTGTATGTAGAAATTTGAAAAGCCTATGACCAGCTATGTGCAGACCTTGTTTTGACCTCAATTAATGAGAAATACAGGCTGGGTGATGAGGACTTAAATTTGAAAGTTAAGTTGAATTGACGGAACAGCTAAAAGTTCTGCAATCCATATTACTTGCAGGTCATAGAGATGTTTTCTTGTTTCAATTTTTATGGAGGGAAGATTGATATAGTGTGTTCATGGAGCCGTCACATAGCTGAGGAGTCAGGAGGCAGTAAGGGTGTCCGGGAAGACTTAGCTCTTGGTGGTGATGATCTGTGACTCAACACTGTAGCTCTGCTATCTGCTAAGGTGCTCACTGTCTAGCATCCCCAGTTCTTGTTCCTACTTCCTATGAATGTGTTCCCTCAACTTACACAAGCTCCTATACTGCCAGTACTTCATGACGGCCATGGTTTCACTATTTCCAGGTGGCTCTTTAGAACAATACAATTTTTTGAGACTTGACCTGTGTGTTTTATCTCATATTCAGATTTTGAGGAATAAGTTTTAAAGTGGACTTTTTTTTTTTTTTTTGGTACCAGGGATTGAACTCAGGACCCTGCGCTTGCCAGGCAAGCACT
>NDGN011360408.1:0-11579 GCA_002564285.1 Tympanoctomys barrerae | reverse complement strand
TCAGCGGGCGGCGCCGCGGGCTCATTAGCATAGGCCTTGCGCCCGGCGGCCACCAGGGGGCGGTGTCCGGCTCCACCTGGTTCCCGCCGAGCTCCAGGTGAGATCGCGGGTCAAGGGAGGTGCGCAGGAGGATCCCTCGGCTGGAGCTTAGCACCCGAGTGAGAGAAACAGACCTCGCTAACGAAGCGGAGCACAGACGCGGGGATTCCCGGGACCGCCTCGGGGACCAAGCCGCTGGAGCCCTTGGGCAAGTTGCTTCAGACCTCGGAGAATGAGTTGCCTCCTGTGAAAAAGAACATTTTAAATGGGATCGCAGTGTCCAGCAGAAGGATTGCGCCAGCATCTAATGCAGAAAGGGCTCCCACGGTGCTTGGACCTCAGTGGCCGTTACAGGAGAGAGGGGGAGAGCAGCGGTGGTGATCTATTAACCAAACAGAAAAGGTGTTGCTAAGATGTTGGCTTTCACAAGGAATTTTAAAAGGAGAGAGTGAAGAAAGGACAGGAAGGTGGCGGTCCCTGCTGGGCCTGCTACCTAGCCATAGGCAAATTGTGTTTTATTTCTCTGATCCTTAGTGTTTGTTTTTAATAGATTGTAATTTTGCGAGCAGTGTTTGACTCTCAGCGGGATGGAGCACAAGGTACGTGCTAATTTCCCAACTGTGTCGTGTCCCCTCACCACACATCCCTCGCCAGAGCGGACCATCAGTACCATCAGCGAGCCTACCTTGGGACATCAGTATTTTAGGATTTCATCTCTAGAAAAATGAGAGGGTGAAGCCCCTAAAAACAACAGGTCCCCTTCAACTTAGTCATATAAATCGCTTTTCTACTGTGCACACATGCTCGATGGACGTCTAGGGTGGCAGATGGCTTAAATTGGACAAGAACAAAGAGCTCTGTCTTAGGCAGGAAGTCAACCACTATCGCTTTAGGTAGAAATTTTATCTATTTTTTTTTTCTTTCAAGTCATATTTACCCACAAGAATCTGGGCTGTGGAGATAGCTCGGCGGTCTAAGCACCTGCCTGGCAAGCACGCGGACACAGGTTTGATCCCCGCTACCACATGCAGCGCTGGCCTCAAAACCCTGGGCACACCATTCAGACATTGTGGTGCACACCTGTAATCCCAGAGCTGGGGAGGCTGATAGGAGGGTCATTACAAGTCTGAGCTGTGTAGTGAGACCCTGCACCAAATAAATAATATAAATAATTTTTTAAATTGTAAAAAAAAAAAAAAAAAGAATCTGATGAAAGCTATGGAATCTCTCCAAAATCATGCTCATGTGCACCCCCACACACACACACACACACAACTTTAAGAGGTCTATTGTTGGTTTCCTGTGGAGCCTCTTCAGAAAACCCTGCTTTAGGGCCTCCAATAGGGAGGGCCTGGACTTTGCAGGGGTTCATAGATACAGAGGACCCAAGATTCTCCCTCCTTCCCGCCCCCCACAAGTCAACCAGGCCTCTTATAGAAAGCCCTTCCTAGTCCTTGTCTCAATCTGGGAAGTATAAATTGTTGGAATTCCATCAAGTTAATTCCAGTCTACCATGCCCAGTGCAACTCACAACAAAAATAAAGACACTAAGGCATATTTGGGGTTATGGGGAACCAAGGGGTCCTACATCCAGCCATGGTGATGGCTACCCAGAACAAAGGCCTCGATCCAGGGCCGGACCCAGGTTTTATTCATTCATGAAGAAAGGAGTGGCTTGAGGATGAGTGACTGTGAGAACAGTGAGAACTACGTGGCGACATTAGCTGGGCTGGGTAGGCAGCCTGCATTCACCTCTCCGACATGCAGAGAGAAGGATATGCGGAGAGCAATCTGCACTACACAAGCGAGCTAGTATCTAATGATTTGGGGTCGGTGCTTCATCTCTGATGTCTAATCTTTCAAGCCCCAAGAAGTCATAGCCTCTGTCTGGAGGCTCAATCCCAGCCCACCAGGTGGAGCACTGGCCCTTCATCCCATCTGGACCTGACTCACACTAGGAAGCAGCAGGTGAGGGTTCCGGGGAATGCTGCCTTCAAACACTACCACCAGCACCTCAGCTAGACCAATATGCATTGCTTAAAGCCAGTTGAAAGGATCAGGAAAAAGGCTAGCCCCCTCTGAACATATCAGTATGTGGAAATAGGGTCAGGCTCGGCCCAAATGGAGACAACTGTCTTTCTCTCAAGAAGAGTCACTGTGATGGTTGATACGTTGTGTCAGTGTGAGGGGTCAGAAGCCTACCTGGATTGGCTCAGTGTCCACACCCTGGGCATGGAGGGCCTGCCCTAGACTGACTCAGCACTTAAAGGGTATATAAAGAAGTTGAGAAAAGTTTCTTGGAGAGAAGGTTGATCTCCGCAGCTGTGCCAATTCAAAGGCGCTTGTATCTTTGCAGCAGCTGCCGCCACTTCCCTGGAGGAGCTCCGGTCTTTGCAGTCAGCATGGAAGGAAGTGAGAGGCTTGATAGGCGCTGCGGCTGCGGCTCCTCCTCTGCTCTGGTTGTCTGCTGCCATAAGCTGCTCTGTCTGCCTTGGAGCCAGCGGAGTATGGACTGAAACCTCCGCTGTGAACTAAATAAGCCTTTCCTTTCTTAATTTTGGGTGTCAGTATTTTGAACTCAGGAATGAGTAAAACAGTAACCAAAACAGTCACCCAGGTAGTCCTCCTCAGCCTCTGAAAGCTAACTTCTTGGTGTGAACTAAGAGCCCAAGAAATTGCTAGGATACCTTGACATTGTGTCATGGAGCATCATTTGGACCTACCGTTCCATGGGACACACACAAGCCAATGAACCTTGGGGTTTCTCTAGTTTCAATGTTCATTAACTCTATAGATCCTAAACAGAGAGGTTACTTTCCTGAGATGAAGAATAAGAAAAAAATATTTGTGAGCAAAGATAGAGAAAAGTACTTCTGGTTTCTCTTGGCAGTGGGGTAAGAGAGACCTCAGAAACCTGTCGATGTCCTGCCTGCCCTTCTGTCAGGCAATACTCTTTAAATATCTACAGATAGATATCTTAGAATATTTAAATATTCTACGGATACATTCTTAGTTCACCGGCATAGGGATGTTGGGCTTGTGACCCAGAGGCCAGTCTCTGGCCAGTGATGAGACCATGAAGTGGACTTTTAAGGTACACATGAGCTTGATAGATTTGGGGTTTTTTTGTATTTTAGGGAAGGTTCTACAGTGTGTTCAGGGTCTCACTTCTAGATCAGACTCATAGTGATCTGTCTGTTTACAGCCTCCCAAGAGCTGGGATTACAGGCACACGCCACCACACCTAGTCTCAATTGCCGTCTCAGCGTTCCCCGGGATCGGGGCCAGCATGAAAGGCCCAGGGATCGAACCCCTGGCCCCTGACCCTGCTTGCAGGTGCTTTAATCCACAGAGCTATTTGGTCGGCCCTGAGCTTGTTAGACTACTACCTTTGCGAGTGATAAATTGGGCTCGCTAGATGCAAAGTTGGGATGAGAAGCTGCTGCAAAATACAAGCAGAGAGGTGAAAGGCAGAGGTGATCAGGGAGGCAAATGAGAAAAGGGAACAAACAAGTCAGACAGGTAGGGGGACCAAGAAACGACTGGAGAAGTCCCTCGGGCTTCGCTGGGTCACGGTCTTTCCAAGGGCTAGGGTGCCCTCATGAATCTTTGCTCACACCTGAGTTTTTGTTTCTTGCAATCAAATCTAATGTGTCATCGCTGTTCAAGGCTAAGGTAGTGTCCCTAAATTGGGAGTGGCTGAAAAGGGAAAATGTTCATATGTATGAGGGCAGCAGGACAGAGCCACAGTGCCCAAAGCAGTCAGGCTTCCTCAGTCTTGAAAAAAAGCACCCTGCCTGATCAATGTCAGCTATGAGTTGCTAGGCAACCTTGTGTCACAGGATACCAACTTTGCCAAGGTATAAATAAACACCCCTACAGTAGTTCTGGGAGTAGTTTGCCAATCAAGCTACAGGCCACCAACTGACCCAGCTCTTGTCTTCTTGTCTATCTTTTCCTAATTCCTGCTACCATTTTTTCCCTGGGGTACACTGAGAGACCAACGAGTCCAACACCCTAACTATGATGTACAGCAAACAAACATACACTAGAATTACAAGCAAAATATGATCTGGTCTCTGTCTCAAGGAGTTCATCATTTAAGGAGGAAAAGAATGATTATACAAAATGCTATAAAATAATATCTATATATGACAAAAAGCCAGACAGACTATTCAGGGCATTGTGGAAATATGGCTCCTCCAGGACAAACTCAGGTTGCCTGGAGAAAGGAAAGTGGGTAGCCAGCCAGGTAAAAGAGGTAAACAAAACTATTCCAGAAGGAACAGCACAATGCATGGGTCAACACCAGTACAGGTGCAACAGGACTTCGCTGTTCACCAAATTTCAGCAGTGGTACCGTCCAGAGGGGTCGGGTCTAGAACTGCATGGGAATTTGCATGAGGGACTTTCCTAGAGTGATAGGAAGATTCTATTGCTCAAAGGGAACAGAGGTTCTATGGGTAAATTAGTGGTCAGGACAGCCAAATGTACTTTTAACTAAGCCTCCACAGAGAGATTGACGCAGCAAATTAATATCACCTTGCAGTAACCAGGGGGCACAATGCTAACACAAAATCCTTCTGTGTCACTCCAGCAGCAGCGGCAGCAGCATTACTACGGCCCCAGTATCCTCCTGCTCATCGCTGACAAAAGGGTGCAACTCAGGGCCTAGGTTGGAGTCATGCAGCCCTGATTATTGTACAGTGTGATCTACGTGGTCCTGGACCTTGTTCCTGTAGAATAAAATCTCACGCAAGTACCAATGTTTTTCATGCATGCACCACCGGGATGCCCTTTAACAGCCAAGTCTAAGGTCTTCCCCATAAAATGTCCCCGACACCCTCTGTCAACTCAGCCGATTGGTTCAGGACACTGTACCACGTCCTGCGGATATAACTCTTATGGAGGTGCATTGCTTGCCCTTGTGCATCTGCCAGTCTGGGAGGAAAAGCAGGACCGTATACACGATGAGGTATCGCACTACTTCCAGAGATTTCCAGGTAGGGGTTTCTCAGAGGTGGGGTGGAGTGGAGGCAGCCATTACTGGATGCAGCAGCACCCCGAGAAAAGTAACCGTGGGCAGCCATTACTACTGCCCACACCCCAAGGAGTGGAAACCAGAGGCCTGTGGGAGGGGCTGTCTTCTTGGAAAGGTGGCTGCGGGGACAGCTAGGGGCCTGAATACCCCGGCTCTCTCACCCCTGCTCTTGTCTTTTGTTGCCCTCCATTGTCCAGTCCTGATCTAGATCCAGACAGCAACGGGCCCTGAGTGATGCTGCTTTTTCTAAGGAATAGAAGGAGCAGGTAACTGGGAATTAAATGTGGGTCCTTTGTGCTGAACTACATCCCCAACTTTTTCTTCTAAGGCCAGATCTAAATTGCTAACTTTCCCAGGTCAAGCCTGAACTTGTGATCCTCCTGCCTCAGCCTCCCAGAGTACTGGGATCACACCAGTAACGTTTGGAAGCTACAAAGGAAAAAAAAAAAAAAATTGTGTGAGGCAGGAGCACAGTTATGGCTTAGATCTTTTTTGGGGGGGTGGGAGGAAGGGTCTACAGGGTGTTCAGGGTCTCACTACTAGATCTGCCTGTTTACAGCCTCCCAAGAGCTGGGATTACAGGCACACACCACCACACCTGGTCTCAATTGCCATCTCAGCATGTGCCGGCAGCAGGATTGAACCCCCAGCCCCTGTGCCTGCTTGCAAGCACTTTAATCTGTTGAGCTATTTGGCCAGCCCATAGCTTAAATCTTGAATGTCCCTAAAAGCTTCACATGTCCAGAAGTGAAGCTTTGGGGGGCTGATTGGGTCATGGGGTGCTGAACTCACATCAATGCACTGATGTGCTCATAGCTGAATGTCTGGTGGCATGGTGCAGACACCCAGAAATGTCTCACAGCTGATCCCGTGTCCCCCAAGCACTTTGGAAAGCTCCGTAACGCCACCAACACCGACATGAACACATATCTCCCATACTTTGACAGAAGTGGTGTTTTAGACTACCTCGGCCACTGCCCCTATCGTAACTCCTGTGTGCAGCCTTTTACTTCTGCTTTATTTAGAGTTGTTACTAGTGTGCCTTAGATTCGCAGCTCTAGAACAATCGTACAGAGCAGGGAAAATCTCTCTGCTGGCAAGTGTATCTCCCCAGCTCCCATCATAAGCAACAGCTCGTGAATCCAGCCTGGCTAGGAAATGTGGGGCCCTTATCTCGCACCCAGCAAGCAAGCAGGGCCAGGTGAGCATCTCCCTGGTCGGCTCCAGACTAAAGGTGCAGGCTGAACACATCCACCCTTCTCTCTGCCCGTCTGCCTTCTCCACAAAGATCTGTTGTAGACCTCTGGGAGCTGGCCATTCCCGGTGATCCTGAGTGCTCAATCAGAAGGAGGAGAAAATCTTTGTGGAAGGTTTCCTGCTGCTTCCTTGTCCAGGGGCTATTCAGACAGCCTTGTAGTTTTCTTTCTTTTTTTGTTTTAAAGAGAAAAAAAAAGTAGACATAACAACGAAACTGAGTTTCAAAACAGGCTAGTAGGACGGTTACAATAATTGACACATTCCTATATTGTTGTCCTTGTAGCAGTTATTTAGAGTAGAAAATACAGGCCTGATGCTTTGTCAGACAGCATTATTTATTTATTTATTTATTTATTTATTTATTTATTTATTTATTTGGCACAAGGTCTCCCTATGCAGCTCAGACTCGTAGTGACTCTCCTGTCTCAGCCTCCCCAGCCCTGGGATTACAGGCGTGCAGCACCACGCCTGGTTTCAGGGCCGGCATGGCAAGTGGTACCAGGATCAAACTCGGGTCCTGGTGCTCGTCGGGCAGCCACTCAGACCGCCGAGCTATCTCCCCACCTCAGACAGCATTTTAAACGGGACACGGTGGTACCTGTAATCCCAGCGCTTGCTCTGGCAGGTCAAGACAGGATTCTGAGCTTAAACTCAGCCTGAGAAACTTAGTGAGTTAACAAGACCCTGTGTCAAAACAAACAAGCAAAAATTCTATTTTAGTCCACTGGTGACCACCACAAAACACAGCCCTGTAATAAAAGCCGATCCCTTTTGTCTTTCTTAGCCTCAATTTATTGAATGCATCCAGAGAAGACATTTTTCATAAGGGTTGCTAGAAACAAACAGGCAAATAGAACGAAATTAGTGAGGTATAATTGATATATAATAAACTGCTGATATTTAAAGTGTCCAATGGGCTACACTTTGAAGTATGTATGTACATATGTATATTTGTTTAAAACGATGACCACTGACCCCCAACACTCTCTTGTGCTCCTCTCAACCCCTCCCCTTGGTGTGCAGATCTGTTTTCTCCCCCTGAGGATTAGCTGGATGGGTGACTTTGATCCAGTTACCTAACCTAATAACAAGAACGACCTAGATTGGTGAATTCAAAACTCCCCCCAGTTTTAAAATCTGATTTAAGTATTCAAACTATATGAATAAAAACTGAATCAGCCCTAAAGGGTGACAGCGGGAGATGTGGTGCAAAATGAGCCCCTGTGAACCTACCTCCGTCACCCTAAAACGGGCTGCCACAGGACTGGCGTTCAAAAAAGCTGAGCGCCGTCATCAACATATCCCCACCATTCCTGCCAGGCCTCAGAGAGTGACAGGGGTGGCGTTGGGGGCAGAGGGGCGCAGGAAAATTTACCACCTGGCACAGCCCATTTCTATTAATTCACTTCAATTCCCTTCCTGTGTTATGCACACCCATCCTGGAAACACGCTTCACCAGAAGGCAAACCCCCGGGGGTCCCTTCCCAGCACGGACCCCCAAGATCTCCACGGGGCTCTGGCTGCCTGGAGTCGCGCTGAGCTGCGGCCTTTCTCCCGGCCTGAAGGGCAGGCCGCTTGGGCAGCCCGGGAACCACCGCCGGCCCGGCCTCCAGCATAATGGGCCACCTCGCCCCTAGGAGCAGGGGTCACCTCTACTGCTTTCCAAAACAAGGGATTTTCCAAAGTTCCTGCTCCTCCTGCTGTCTCTTCTTTGGTGTCTCCAGCAACTGAAACATCTGGAAAGGTACAGGAAGAGGACATACAAGAGACGCAAAGGAAATAAAAACGTTAACCCCTGCAAAATCTTTTGTAGCATCTACTATGTCCACTTTATTCAGACGCTGCATTTGAAGAGCTACCTCACGTGCCGCCTCCCTGTGCCTTCCTGTGTTCGTCGAATACTCTTCTGCCGCCTGTCTGCCTGTTCCGATTATCTTGTAGTCTACCTATCTGCTGTCTGTCTGTCCGTCTCTACTACTGTCCTTCCTTAATCAGCTAAGCCTTGGAAAAGCTAATCTGCTCTTTCCTCTTTCGATGTTTGCAAGAAACTTTCTGGGTTCAAACCCCAAAGTGCCTTGCAGACCCCAAACTGAGTGGTTGGTAAAACGTGCAAACTCCTGGGAGAGGAAGGAGTATTGGGTTTCTTCTTCAGAACATCCTGGAATTACATCGTGGTCATGACCGCCTAGCCTCCTGAGGGTACCAAAATCACTTCCTTGTACACCTTAAAGAGGTGGATTGTAGGTGTATGAGATATTTCTCTATTTTAAAAATACAGACTCAGAGAATGAATTTTCCCGAGGTATTGCTGTTATTGTCAATAATAATATTGCTCAGCTATCCTTAGAACCTCCCACTTGCCTTCTCCTTAATGAACTCCGTTCTTTTTCAGCCTGGCCCAGTAGGATTTTTCCAGCCGTAGTTTCATTGTTCAACACAAAGAATCTTCTGTACCAAGGTCTGAAATTTGTTTTTTCCTTAGCACATGGTGGAGTTTCCATCCTTCTGCTCTTTTTTCTTGCTAGTGTTGTGTTGAAAATTCTGTCCTCCAGCCGGGGAGATAGTTCTGCCGTCTAAGTGCCTGCCTGTCAAGCACAAGGGTCTGGGCTCAATCCCCACTACCTCAGGCCATGCCAGCCACGGAACCCTGGGCAGCGCCAGCCCCAGAACTGGGCATGGTGACACACACCTGTAATCCCAGCTCTGGGGAGGCCGAAACAGGAGGATCACGCTGAGTCAGATCTGCATAGTGAGACCCTGTACCAAATAAGTAAATAAGTAAATACATGATTTTTAAAATTCAAAAATAAATAAATAAGACTGGACTTAGTGGCGCACGCCTGTAATCCCAGCACTTGGGGGGGCTGTAAACAGGAGAATCACTACGAGTCGGATCTAGTAGTGAGACCCTGAACACCCTGTAGACCCTTCCTTAAAATACAGTAAATAAATAAATAAATAACAAGGCCTGTCCTCCGTGCTTTTGGCAAGCAGAATCCAATTTGTGCTACCTCAAACCCAGATCAAGTTCTACCTTCTGAGGAGACACCTCCCTTCCCACTCAGGCAGCATTTTCCTCCTACTACTTTGGCTGGTTGATGCTTGGATTAGGATACTTGACTTGGATTAAGGTATTTGATATCTTAATCCCTTCCTAACCATGTTTCACCTCAGGTAAGAGCAGTCATGGCTTGCCAACAGTTAACTGGGTTTTGCTTTTCATTTTGTTCGGAGCAAGAATACATGCTGATGCACGGCACTGCCAATTTCTCTGGTAATTCCACGTCTAGTAATATGACGTCACTGAGTACTGAGCCACCGGACTAGAGTTGAGAAGAAACGAATACCACTGGCTCCCACGGGAGGTGCCAGGAGCTACGCCACGCTGTGGCGTGTCCGACGGTCTTGCAGGCTGTCGTCCCAACCTACAGAACCCACCTCCTCACCCACCTATGCTCCCACTGCTGGCCTTCTTCCTTCTGTTCCTCAAGAACTTCCTTCACAACCAATCCTCCCAGCTAGCTGAGAATATTCCACTACATCGTTCAACCGGAATTGTCCCTCCGCGTGTCATGCCCATCGCAAGGGGGGGTTGCCTTGACTCCCTCTCCTGGCTCTTATTTCCATACTGCTGTTGGGAATTCCCCCAGGCTTCCTCTGCTGCTTCTACCTGGCACTCTTCCGCCTGTGTGGCAAGCCCTTCCTTTTCTGAGTCTTCCATGTCCGTCTCCATCACTCTCAGCCTTCCTTTTGTTCTCGTCTGTCTCTAAGCATGGACTCCTTAACCGCATCCTTCTCTTCTCCTCATGGGTGATTTTAGGGTCCCAGTGACCCCAGCAAAATTTTAAGCCTCATTGTCTCCTGGCCTCCTCCCTTCCTTGCTTCTGCTTCACTTTAGCCATGCACTACCAGCACCATACCCTGGCCTTTACCCACGACGAGCCATCCTTGACTCTTGGACTTCTGTATCTTTCCTCCAAGTCTGGCTCCTAGTCTTGTTCAGAGTCCAGTTTTTCTTGGTTACTTTTCTCTCATTGCTGGGGCAAAATATCCAACACCCAAAATTAAGGAAGGAAAGGTATATTTAGCTCACAGTGTTAGAGGTTTCCGTCCATACTTGGCTGGCTCCAAGGCAGAGTGGTACACGGCAGAGGGCGGCAGCTCCTGGTGGAAGAAAATAGCAAACGCAGCATGAACAAAAAGAGAAGAGCAAGCCTGTCTCCCTCCCTTATACTGCGTTCAGTCTGCCTGCCCCAGGGCAGATGTAGCACTCACACTATAATCCCAGCATTGGACCATGAATTAATTGCAAACTCTAGAAGCCTGCCCATGACTGCGTGAGGTGGGCCGGCAAGATAGCTCAGTGGTCTAAAACTGTTATGAGACCCTGTACCAGGGTCTTTCTAATAAATGAAAGAAAAACAAAGAAACTTACGATTGCATAAGGCTTTGGGGGCACATCTATGCACAACCATTACACCATTCTTCATCATCTTAAAATATTTAGCCCCAGAACCCTGCTTGGCCCCACCGCCTCATGCCCCACCTTGGTCGGCCACCTGCACTCCTCTCCTAAGACCCCTTCAGCTCTCCCATTTCCCTCCTCGCCCTGACATGTTGGGAAACCCTCCAGTTGGGGGTCAGTACTCCATCCTTTGCTGGTAGACACAGCAAAGATTCAGTTGACTGAATTTATGTTATCTACCAGGTCAAGGAAGTGGAAAGCACCATGGTAACAGAAAGAAGAAGGATGTGGAACCAGAGATCTTCATTTGGTCGACTTACTGGCACATGCACCGCTGGATGAGGCCTCAACCTCCTCGTGATCCATTTGGCTGCTATGGAGAGTCAAGTGGTAACTTTCTCCAACGACAATTAATATAATGTCTTAATATGTTTGATAAACTGCAGAATCTAGTACTGGCAAACAGCTAATCTACGAGGTTGGTCTATCTCTGTTAAGTTCAAGTGGCAGCATCTTAGTTTTGCACAGGTTAGTTACCAAAGCGTCAGTTAGGACATCGTTTGAACAAAGACCCACTAGGAGTCACCCGCAAAAGCCCTCTGTCAACTAAAATTGTCCCATAAACTGAACAGATTCTCTCAAGGACCAGGAAACTGAGCATGTTTAGTACATTCATAGCTTTGGTTGTTACGGTTAAAAGTTGTAACTGACACTATGTGGGGAGCCGTCACCACATGTCTTGCCCTAACCTCCAGAGCGAATGGGCCCGATTGCATA
>NDGN011360400.1:0-26502 GCA_002564285.1 Tympanoctomys barrerae | reverse complement strand
GATCACTATGAGTCCAATCTAGTAGTGAGACCCTGAACACCCTCTAGACCCTTCCCTAAAATAAAAAAGAAAGAAAATGTTAAACCAAAGTGGTGTAATGTGTGTATACTCTGGCCCCAGATTAACTTTCTTTACTCTCCCACCAGTGTATTGGTTATAAATAATGTAACTAATGCTATTGTGTTATGGTTTCTTAAACTGCTTAATTCTACCCCTGTTCCTCCTTTCAGTAACTCAGGTACCATAACCAAATCCTGGGTTTAATACATAATTTATAGCAGAAACCTTTGTTTGATTTGAGGAGCATTCCCTTTACCTTCTTCTAGAACAGAACTTCTTTTCTTCTGTGGAATATCTTCCCCACCCTTCAATCATATATTTAAAATGGATGGATTTTCACCCATTATCCAGAGATAAGGACTTTATGTAGTCTGACAACCACAGTATCTCTTCTCTACTTATCCCCACAAAAGTTGATTGATTCAGAGCTGAGTATAGGAAACCAAACCCATTAACTATGAGCCTCTGGTGAGGTGGCCTTTTCATGTAGACTGCAGAGCCCATAGTGTACTTCCTAGGTAGGAGGAAAAGTAGTGTATTAGGCTGAATAGTATATATTAACCCTCCCTCTCTAGCTATCTTTTTTTTCTTTTATTTGGGTCAGAGAATCTTCAGGTTTTCACAATCTGAGTATTTTTGAAGGAATACCAGTAATTCTAGGCTAGTAGCATTTTTACTCATTTGGGTACTATAGTGGAGCTAATCTTTATGGCACACATTAGCAATCTAAGACTACCTGAACAATGGATAGTAACAGACCAGTTCCCGCAGTAAATCAATATATTATGTCCTGGGGCTAGGCAGATAGCTCAGTGGTCTAAGCGTCTGCCTGGCAAGCCCAAGGACCCGGGTTTGATCCCTAGTACCACATGCCAGGACCCTGGGACCCCATTGCTGGGGAGTCTGAGACAGGAAGATTACTATGAGACTGAGCTGTGTAGCAAGACCCTGTACCAAATAAATACATAAAAGACTATATATAGTCTTCATACCCAGAAGGAGGTGAAAGTGTTCATTGGATACTGACACAGTCATGGTGGTACAATTCTAATAGCTTTGTAAGACACATAGGATGACCAATGATGTTGAACACTTTTCATATATTTCTTTGCCATTTGTATTCATTTGAGAAGTGTGTGTTCATCTCAAATGCCCATTTTTGGATTGAGTTTGAGTTTTGGGGTCATGATTTTTTTCAGTTCTTTATGTTATAAAAGATATAAGTCTTTTGTCTGAGGGACAACTGGCTATGATTTTTTCCTATTGCTTGGATTGTCTTTTCACTCTCTTGGTGATTTCTTTTGTTGTGCAAAAGCTTTTTACAAGGTGAAATTCCATTTGTTGATTCTTTGTAGCAGTTTTAATGTCAGTACCATGCTTATTTTACCACAATAGCTTTGTAGTACAATTTAAAGGCAGAGATTGTAATACCCCCTGACTTGGCTTTGTTGCTCAGAATTGCTTTTGCTGTTGTAGGTCTCTTCTTGTTCCAGATGAATTTTAGGAGTGTTTTTTCTAATTCTGTGAGGTATACTAATGGAATTTTGATTGGGATTGCTTTAAATCTGTATAATGGTTTTGGAAGTATAGTCATTTTCACTATGTTGGTTCTTTCTATCCATGAGCAAGGGATATCTTTCTACTTTTTGATATCCTCTTAAATAAGTCTACATGATTATTTGGATCTCCCTTTTTTGGCTAAGGATAATATCATATGCCTTTCTAAAAGCCTTATATTTTGTAACCTGGACACTATTTACCTGTGCTGAAGTGTTGGCAAATACTATGACTTGCATATGGTTTGTTCCCTCTGAAACTCATGTTGAAATTTTAATTCCATGTCAGGGTTAGAAAGTGTGGTCTTTAAGGTGTGAGGATGTAGTTGAACTAGATCAATGCCTTTTTTACAAGAACAAAGTAGACAATAAGTTACCTCTTCTGTATCCCCCAACTTGCCCTTCTGCTGTTCTGCTTTGTTGTGATGTCAGCATGAGGCCTTGACTGGTGCAGCTGCTTAATCTTAAACTTGTAGTCTCCAGAACCATGAGTTCAACTAATTTACCTTTATGAATTACTATTCTGTTAGAGCATAGAAAATAGACTGAGCAAAAGAGGTTCAAATTTCATATTAAGTCATTTCTAGGTAGTAGATTTGAGTTGGGCAATACCAGAGGAGTGGAAAGTTATTTCTCCATATGAACATTCTGCAAAAGATATTCACATCTCAAAGTCTTCTAGCAGGAGCACCTGCTAATTGTTTTATCAGACTGTAAAAGAGAAAACTAAAATGTGGATGATTAAACAATCTAGACCTATAAGGCTTAGAGCAAACTAGCACCTGGTCTGTTGCATCAAAACCAGCTGATGAATTTACCTGAAGCTACAAAGGCACCACAGGAAGTTCCAATAGCAAGATCCAATGTTCAGTTCTGTGACTGTGTGACAGAACTGTCTGGAGACAACCGTACCTATGGGAAATCTAGGTTTCTAGATTTCAGCATAACTTGAGTTCAAGTGGTAGTGTGGACTACCTTTGTTACAAAGCTTTCACCCTTAGCTCTGTAGGGAGATCATGTACCAAATATATATATATATATATATATATATATATATATATATATTTTTTTTTTTTAATTAAAAACAATAAGGGGATAGGGAGATATCTCAGCTGTCTAAGTGCCTGCCTGGCAAGCTCAAGGATGTGGTACCACATGCTGTGCTGGTCCCAGAACTCCAGGTGCACTGTGTTGACCACCAAAACCAGATGTGGTGGCACAGGCTTATAATCCCAGCACTGGGGAGGCTGAGACCGGAAAATCACTGTGAGTCTGAGCTCTGTTGCAAGACCTTGTACCAAATAAATAAATAATAAATAAATTCAATATTTTTGAAAATTTAAAATGAAAAGTTTCAGCCTTGTGCATAACCATCATGTATTAAAGTCATATTCTGTAAGCCACCAGTTAAATTACATAGGCTTCCAGTCTTTGACTTCAACCAGTTCAGCCAGTTCTTCCTGAAATGAGATGTTAAGTTTGGTCATTGTTATGTAACACACAATGCACAAGAGTTCTTATCCTTTGTTCTACTTCTGTAGGACCATCTATATTCTTCTTCCCCAGTCCTTTTATTTTATGTATTTTTAAATTTTTATATGTACTTTTTAAAATGTATCATTTATTTAATTAGGTTCTTGGTAAGAAATTTAGAATACTAATTTATGAGGATAAATTTCATTTGTCAGAGAAAAAACAGATCACAGGTAGCCCTGAAGCTGTGGAGCAGCTTTGATTTTTGCTAAAATTTGTGAGTCCACTGCTTTCTGATCCACTTTGCACTGCTCTGAAATCTGGTATCTCTCTTTCTTGGTGTCAAAGATCTTGCCCTCCTGGTGTCTGGGCTTCTGCAGCTGCTGCTTCTTGACATAAGCATCAGTGAGGTGTTTGGGGATTTTTCACTTTGCTGATACCGATTTTTGTAGAGGTGGCAATGACAAATTTCTGTGGTATGTTCTTCGTAGAGGAACACGATTAAACCTAAGAGCCCTGTCACAAGTAGCAAGCCACTGGCCAGCTGCTTCAGGAAGACCACTCTCTTGCCTTTGTGATGCCTGGTGAGGCTGATCAAGATGGTGCCGGGAGTGATGCTGGCTCGAAGTTTCCGCACATGCTGACAGAAGGGTTTCTTGCCGTGGATCAAGAGCTTTCAGGGCACATATTTCCTAGGGTAGTATCTGGGCATTTTTTGAAGTTTAACCACCCATGTACCTCCATTCATATCTCCACTGACCAGTTTTGTGATCATAGCAAGAACTTTCTCCTTTTTTTTTTCTTCTCAACCTTTGATTTAGCAGTTGTGTACTTTCTGTTGTACAAAGCCTTTTTGGAATAATAGCAGATTGGGAGTATCTACCAATTCCTCTAGCCAGGACGGGCTTTTGGCTGCAGTGGGGCTGCCCCTTCTTGGACTTTTTTTTTGCCTTATTCACCTTACCCTTTTATCTGTACCACTGACAGAAGCCTTCTTGAATTTGAGATTCTTCTCTCTAGAATCTGGCTTCTCAGTTTTTTCACCTGCCATCTTGCAAGATGGGATAAAGAAAAAACCCAATCCTTTTAGACCCAATCATCAGGTGTGTACAAATTTCTGTACCTGTGACATAGCGGCCAGGCAGGTTTGTAAGATTTTTGAAAGGTTTTCCATACTTCTATGTGAGGTACCCAGAAAGCTTTCACATTTAATTGCTCTATGAGATAAGACATATAGGATGAGAGGCTCTTAGGAAAAGTCGCATCCAAAAAATAAATATTTGGAGTTTGTAAGAGAGGCTTTTGGGGGTAGGGGAATAAAAAGGAGGAAGAGCAGCAAGAACAGGAGCAAGGAGAGGAGTGGAAGAGGAAGGGGAAGAAAGAAGAGAGAACAGAGGAGGGGAAGGAGAGGACAGAAAGGATCTGGTGGGGGCAGAAGGGGAGAGAAGAGAAAGGAAGAGAACTGGAAAATGATATTATTTATTAAGCCAAAGGAGAAAGAGAGAGAGAGAAAGTGGTGTAACACAATACGGTTGATAACCAGGGGGAACTGTGAGGATTTTATGGACTAGGGCAGTTTTAGAAACTTGAGATTTTAGTTCCAAAAACCTTCTTTATAATCAATACCTGAAGTTTTTATGTAAAGGGTTTCCTTAACATTTATTTCACAGATTACTAAGAAACTACTGCAACTCAGGTTGGTAGGTATGAATTATAATATTTTATTGTGTATTTCTCCAATAATGTATATTTAATGTGTATGTGCAGTGTTATCAATATGAGTAAAATAATCTACTGCAATCTCTTTTTATGAAAGAGGAGCCATAAACTTCTCTTTCTGTATGGATGCCTGTTCTTTAAAGTGGTTTTTGTTGAGCATGTAAAAGTGGACCTAGCTTACAGTTAGCACTAGGTCAGTCTTTAAGTGTTGGTACATGTACCTCTTTTGTTAAAATCATAGCAATAGAATGAATACAAGCTAGTAATTGTTCATACTAATTATTGGTAGTATGTATCAAATCTATAGTCTCATCTGGAATCTAATTCTAGCTCTACAGTTGATTAGCTATATTTCTTTTGATCAGCTACATAACTTCTGCAAGTTACAATTTTCTCAAGAGAAAATTGAAAAAGTGGAAATAAAGATTAGCCATTACAAGAGTTATAATAAGGTTTGCATGAAATAACCTATGGGAAGATTAGTATAATACATGGCATAGGATTGGAGTTCAACAAATATTTTATTATTATTATTTAGAAAGTAAATATTGCATAATTATGAAATAATAGAATATTACATTAAAATCCATCAGTACATTTGGTGGCCATTTATTATTGTTGTTTAGAACATGAGCACATATAAAAATTTGCTCTTTATACTTTCAGGAATCCTTAAATATATTACTTAAACAACTAGAAAAAGAAAAAAGGAGTCTTGAAAATCAAGTGAAAGACTGTGCACTCAGACTGGAACAAGAATCAAAGGTTTGTTTCTCTTCTATACTAAACCATTCCTTGGAATGTGCCATCATTTCCATTGTGATTTGCAGTGCCACGTAGAGTACTTTTTCTTATAGTACTTAAGAAAAAACAGGACAGTAAACTTCAACTTAATAGTAGTCCTACAGATACTGCAAATCTTATTTTATATTGGATTATTTACTTTTTATCTTTTATGTAGGCTTATCAGAGGACCAGCAGTGAACGGCGTACATACCTAGCTGAAATGTCTCAGGTAACTTTTTTGTTTTACTTCCAGATTCTAGAGATTTTCTTTGACTATAAATTATATTTTTCATTTTTCTAGGCTTGCTTGTTTGTTTGGTAGAGAAACATGTTGGAATTTTGGAAGAAAAGATATTAAGTTCCTAAATATTAAGGGGTTGAAAGGAAAATATTTAACTTTTATGAGGAAATAAAGCATAGTTTGTATATGTACCAGTTTCCCATGATGCATAATCACTTTATACAGCAAACACATACTATTTATAAAATTTTGTAAAACTTAAAAAAAGAAAGGTAAAACAGTCTCTTTAAGAGATTATTTGCACGTATATTTTCTTCTTTACTTATCCTTCATTTATAATCATTAGAATTCAAATAGGCATGCCTCTATTCCTTTGCTATCAGGAAGTTCCAGGCCCTTGACTTCATAATTATGCATGGTAAGATCTAAAGTAGAAGGACCAGCCAGATAGCTTAGCAGACAAAAGCGCCTGCTTAGGTGGAGTGCAGTGACCCAGGGTTCAATCCCAGGCTTTCTGTGCTGGCCCCATGCCCCAGGACACCTTGAGGTGGTGACTGAGACTGGCATGGTGGCATATGCCTGTAATCCTAGTGCTTGGGAGGCTGAAAACAAGAGGATCACTATAGTCCAATCTATGTAGTGAGACCCTATAGAACCTGTACTGAAATACATAAAAGAAAAATAGATCTAGACACAGATTTGCAACTGGTAGTATGTAATTAATACAAGATACAAAAGTAATCAGTAAGTTTTGTAGATGCATTTTTCAATTTTCATTTGCCTTTCCATACAAAAGTAATCAGTAAGTTATGTAGATGCATTTTTCAATTTTCATTTGCCTTTCCATTCTATTTATGTCAGTATAGAAGGTTTTTTTTATGTTGCCAGAGCTATCTTTTAGTTTCTGATGTCATAGTTAAAGAGACCATCTTCATCTCAATATTTCATAACATTCACCACATATTTTAGTACCTATAGGGCTAACGTATGATGTTTAAGTACTTAATCTATGTTAACTTTATTTTGGTAAATGCTATATGATTAGAATGTGAGTTCAGATTTCAGTATGTAGTCTCTAAACAGGAGTATTAAAAGAGCAGTTGGGTACATGAATCGTGGGAAAATAGTAAGAACTAGAGATAGAAATTTAGAAATTCTTTGCACATAAATAGTGAAGTTGTATGAATGAATGCATAGCATCAAGGAAAATAATATGGAAAGTAGAAGACAGTCTACGGTTTAGCTCAAAGAACCTCAACATAGTCAAGGGAGCCAAAAATGAGGATTGGCATTTCTCAAAGTGGTTAGTTGGAAAAGGAGATGGAGGACCTTGAAGGGAAAGGGCTTGACATAAAGGGTAATCTACCAATCACTGACCTAGAGTACCTAGAGCCTTGATGGTGAACCTTTTAGAACTTTGAATGATAAAACAAGCTCCCTGGGACTGCAAGCTATAGGTTTGCCCTCGCTGATAAAGAAATTGCTAAAAAGAAAAGTTCAGAGGATTAATTAGTTTGGATATTGAAGCCAATAATGTGATATGTAGAAAAAATTGAAAATGAAAGGGCTACAGTGAATAAAACAAACTTGAACTTAGAGTATTGACCAAATTTAAGTAGGAAATTGAGTCAAGATAGGATGAATCCTGATACTCTCTCTTATCCGTAAAATGGACAATAAATTCAAATGAACTGGTCCTTGATGCTGGACTGAAAGCACTGCTTTCTCCTGTAGCACAGTGCCCTTATGCTTTCTGACCCCACACTCTGCTTAGAATATGTTTCTCCTCATATGTGCCAGGTTCACTCCCCTCAAGTGCAGACACCACCTCCTCTATGAGGTCTTGACATGATGAAAACACTGCAAATTGTGGGGCCATCACAAATTTAGATTTGAATCTTAGCTCTTGATGTATTGTTCTATGACTTCTGCGGGCCTTAATTTCTTTCCTCATTTATGTATAAAGGAAGAACCAGTATCTGAAATCAATATCGATGTCAGGATTCCGTGAGTGTTTAGATATAATACCTAAGTGAAGTGGCTGGCACAATAGGTTCTGAATGGTGAAGGCTGTCTTCCTGTTTTTGCTTTCTGAGTTCACTAGCATCTCTTTCTATATCCTGGCATCAGAATTTCTGCTTACCTTCTGGTGTTGGCTGAGAAATCCATTTGTTTTACTTAGCTGTTGGTTCCCCCTTGAAGTCAGTCAGGAGGCCAGATTTTTCCAACACTTAGTGTGAAGAAAAGCAAATAGTCAATGTTTAAAACGATTTACCAAATTGAACATAATATAGAAGTTAATGTAGATAATGTAAAGCTAAAGTCATTGAGAAAAAAGTGAATGGGGCCAGGGTTATAGTTCAAAGGCACAGTACCTGCTGGGCAAATGCAAGGTCCTGAGTTCAATTCCCAGAACCAAAAAGAAAAAAGAAAATAGTGATCTATATGTAAAACTCTACTGAAGGATATTTATAAGGTCAAAGTAGAGTTCTTTTGCTCTTGACACATTCATTTAGCTTCATTTATCTGAAAAATTCATTTAGGTGGGATAATCCTACTCTGGCTATACAGGATCACTGGCTATGCAATCAAAGCTGGTTTTAACAGATTTCCAGGAAGATGTTAATACTATCCCCTGTATAAATGTTAATGAGGATTTTCACTCTAGAGTGAATTGTTAATCTCTATAGTCAAAGGCAGTTCTGGCCATGCAGATACTGCAGTGACTAGAAAGGTTAATGAGTGATTTTTATTTTTTTCTATGCTGACTACATCAATAATTTATTCTCTGGTAGATAACTAAAACTATTTGCTGAATCTTCTGTTTATACTTCTGCTGCTATCTGTGATTTTGTATCAGTCTTGATGCTCTGTTTTGATTAAAACTGAGTTTTTCCATTTATGGCTTCTTCTAATTTACACTATGTGTAGAGAGTACAGAATCTGCTTTTTAAGAATTCACAGATATATTGCACTGCTGAAAAGTCTGCTGTGAAGACTAAGAGCTGTTGAAATACTCACAGTTTAAGATGTAGACACTGTTACTGGAGTACAGAATTTTATTTTTTAAATGTCACTAGAATTATATTTCACTCTAGCAAAATATTAATGACAACTCATTTTTTCAGTGGAATTAAAATAGCTGGTTGGGAATTTGAGTACATAGAACTCAGAGACACTGGTTTTTACTTGCAAACACCACTTACAAGTTACAGATGCCAAGAAATAGTTTTAAAATAGTATATAAGTAGTACAGAATTTTAGCAATTAATTTGAGAACTCATTGGATAGAATACTTCTGACTTATAGAAAGGAGACCTGAGATAGTTCTGTCTCATTGTCAGGTAGTTCTAATTGCTAGATTGCTACATATCACACAGTACTCCTTGTGCTCCTTTCTTGAACATCGTGAACATCCATTGGTCTTAGTTTTATTCTCTAAAGAACACAAAACAAATCTACACTCCTCTTTCTGATTTTTTTTTTTTGGCAGAACCAGGGATTGAACTCAGGCCCTTGCACTTGCTAGGCGAGCACTTATTCTACTGAGCTCTCTCCCCAGCCCTTTACACTCTTCTGTTGGTATAATAAATTTTCAAAGATTTAAATAAAAACAACTTTCAATTTCCTATAGTTTTTGTTTTGTTTTGTTTTGTTTCTGATCTAACCTGTCAAAACCCCAATTTAGCCATTTCTCATGAGCCAGGTGCCAGGCTGTCAAGGCATTTCTGTTGCCTTTGGATAATTCTTTTCTGTTACTGTTCATCTTAGCATGGAATTGCCCATGTTTAAATCTAGCAGTTGAGATACAATTTCAATAGCAGAACTAACAAAGGTTTGTCTCCATCACACTCATTTTTTTTCTCTGAAGCCTGAGTTATCGGTGCTTACTACACATACTGTGGTGTGGATTAAAAATCTTTAGTATTCATGCCCAGAGGATGACAGCAATACTCCTTAGCATGGTTTACAAGGACCTTTCTGACGTGGCTGTTCCTGTTTCTACAATTTTATCCCTGGTAACATCTACTACAGCCATATGTAATGTTATGCTAATTCATGCTTGTATCATGCTAGTTCATGCCTGAGACTGAGGCCCTTGGTGTTTCTCCTACCTATAATATCCCTTCCTTAGTTCTAAAATGGTTGCTCTTCAATGCAGAGCCTGAATTAATTACATCTGCTGTATGTTCATAAAGCATTGTGCAAATCTTTATCAAGACCCTCATTATAGTGTTCTATTTTTTTCACTGTTTCCCCAAACAGAACCATGAGTTGTGTTTGTCTTCCTTTATTCACTATAATGGTAGCACATGCTTAATAACATTTACTGAATGAATGAAAAAATGAGTGGATTCCAGTTTTTACTCTAAAAGACCAAAATCTGTTACTTAGTAATGATCTAATATATCCTTAAAAAGCTCTATCAGATGTAAAAATCTAATTGTTTCTCCTTTTTGCCTTCAAATATATCCATATCTTTTTTTTATGTAATTGGTACAGGTTCTCATTAAGCAGCTGGGACTCATAGTGATTCTCCTGTTTTCACCCTCTCCAGTGCTGGGATTATAGATATATGCCATCAGGCCTGGGCTTTGTGTGTTTAGTGTGCCTGGGGGCAGGGCTGGTGTAACACGTGGTGCTGGGGATCGAACCCTGATCTCTGTGCTTGCCTCAGCAGGTGCTTAGTCCACTGAGTTACTTTGGCAGCCCTAGTAAATCCCTATCTTTATGTACTACTATTATTCTGCTTTTTGTTTTCTTTTTTGCATTATTTGGAATTGAGCCCAGGGTCTTTGTATTTACATATCCAGTACCCTCTTCGTTTTATTCTTTTTTGAGATTGGATCTTGATAAGTTAAATTATTCAAGTTAGGCTTGCATTTATGGTTCTCCTGATTAAATCCCCCGGAGTACTGGGATGACAGTCCTGTACCAGCATGCCCAGCTGTTCATCCTCTTGTCATAAAGAAAAAGTTGTCCAGCCAGATGTGGTTGCTCATAACAATTCCAGCACTCAGTGGGCTGAAGCAGGAGGCTGAGGCCCTGAGTTCCAGGCCAGCCTGGGCTACATAGTGAAGTCAGCCATTCTCATAAAACTACTGCCAATGAAGACTTTTTTTACTCAGTCAAACTTCGTGAAAAAGTGGGCATATACTAGCTTTCCCTTTCACTCCTTGACTTCTTTCATCTTGTTTCTGACCCCACCATTGTGCTCCAACATAATCCCTTCATGCTGTAAATAACTATTAGTGCTTATTAATTGTATAACTTAATAGATTTCACTGTGAAATTTCTAAACATGTATATAATATGCCTTTACCTTTTTTATTTTTAATAGCTGCATACGGTGGCTCTGCCCTATGAATCCATTTCTGAGGCATTTTACCCTGTTGATCAGGATCACTTCTTTGAATACCTCTCTCCTTCCACATATGCACTTGACTTCCACAACAATAAGTGTGTGGGGGGGAGTTCCTGTTGTTTAAATGGCAGTCCTATTTTTGTTGGGTTATCCTTAAAAGTTGTTTTCCCGTTTCTGTGTCATCTATTCTCTTCTTTTGTGCCCTTAATGAATAATCTTATTCAGTTGAGGCTTCCAATACCATATTTAAGGTGATTAAACTCAATTTCTGGATTATAAATTATATTTATACCATCTACAAGAAGTCTTTGCTTTTATATCTCAGAAGAATTTCAAAATAGACAAAAATGAAATTATGTATATATATTTATTTTCACATATATATTTTTCTTGCTTTACTACATCTACTGGTACTGCTTAGATGAGACAGTAATCTTATCTACCCTAATGGCAAGGTGCATGTTTTACTTGTAATGTATATTACAAAGTCTTCTACTGATCTGAACCATGTGGACAATACAAGTTTCCTAGTTTTCTCCACTGTTTTTTTTTTTTTTTAAAACACATGGACTTTGGGGCTGATGTATAGTGATTTCCAGACTTTGGAAGCTTGATGATTCTGGCAAAGGCCAGAATTTCCAACTATTCTTCAACATTTCTTGCATGTACTGCTAAAAGTTCTGGTTGTGAAAGAGTTGAGTGTCAATGAATTAAAGAGTTAATTCTCAATAATATTGAGAATAGTCAATATTAGCAGTTTCAGCAATAATTCAATAATGCTGAAATCAATCATGAAATAAAAGGATAAACACCCAATTTGTTTTTTAAATTTCAGGGCTCTGGCTCATATCAAATTTCTAAAAGGCAACAGATGGAACAACTACCTAGAATGAGAGAGAATCTAGTAAAAACGTAAGTTTAGCTATGTCTTTTTAATTATTTTCTTGTAAATGCTTCTGACAAAACAGGTGTCTGTTATTTTTTGGCAGGTGACTTTATAGCAACATAGATCATAAGAGAACATAAAGAAGTTTGATTGTGGTCTCTGGTCACTATATACTTTTTTAGATCCTAGAAACATTTTCAATCCTCATACATGGTAACGATATTATTTTTTCAAGTTAAACCAGAGCATTAGTCATTAAAACTACACTTTTGACAACATTATATTACAATTAAAATGTCATTCTCAACCTTTTTAGTGAAGTAATGCAATGTATATTCATTGCAGTAGACACTGAAATAAGTGTAGATGATAGTATAGTTTCCTTACAAATAGAACCAATTTATGATAAGAACTGAAGTTTACGAAGTTATATCTGCCCAGTCTTTCCTGATTCTGTACTAACTACAGAAGAATCATTCAAATATTCTTTATTTTATATAACCTTATCCTATCTAAGGGTAAATATTCATATATAACTTAATACTAAGCATTAAATTGATACATAAGTTATAAGTAAAAATCCTTTCTTTAAGTACAAGTCAAGGGAAGAAGTCCTCAAGAGATATGCAGTGTAGCATATTTCTTTGCTTAATTGTTAGTGTAGGACAGACTAACTAGAATTAAAGATACAGCATTTTGCACAAATTTGTCTAGTCATAGATGATTTATATTCTAATTCACTATCCTTTTGCACTTTCATCTCTGGATAGATGCTGTAGTTTAAATTACTAAAGTAATTTCAATCAAAGGATTTCTCTATAAATTTTTTTATGCTGCTATGTTCAGAGTACCCCATGACCTCTTTCATATTCACTAATTCACCAGAAAGACTTATAGGACTCAGCATTTATTTGTACTGATTGCTAAAATTTATCACAGAAAAGGATACAAACTAAAATTAGCAAGTGAATTAGGTTCAAGATTCTGTAGAACCTTTTAATTCTTTCAGATATGAATTATGACAACAGATGACAGTATATAAAGTTTTATCCACTCAGAAATCTTGTCAGATTCTTAGTACCCCAAATTTTTTTTTTAAATCAGGAGTGGATCACATAGACATTCTCTACTTAGAACCTATCAAATTTCAAACTCCTTGAAGGTAAATAAGCTCAATACGAAACATTCTGTTAATATAAACAGTGTAGACACAGGAAGACATTCTTACTATTTAGATCAAATTTTGTCAGTATAGGAAACTCTTTATTAAATTTTTGCATTAGCCAAGGGCTAACCTTACAAGTAGACTTTTCTAACAACAAGCTTGCTGTTTTAACTTTCTTCTGAGCCACCACCTTAGTAATTTTTTATTTTTACATTTATAGTCTCTTATTTTAAATCTTTTAAGGAAGTTATCACTTATTCAAATTTGCTTAAATAGTGAAAGATAAAAATATTTTGCAAATAACACTTCATTGTAATTACATGCTAACACACATATAGTGTCACTACACTGTGTGTCTGTGAAGACTGCATGGTTTTCTGGTGACTACTGTTATAGGTTGTATCTCTCAGGGCACGAACTCTGAAATAAAGAAGCTTATTACTACAGAGCTCATAGGGTCAACATCTGTAGGGGAAGGAAAATAACCAGGTTTGGGCAGAGAAAATAGGGCTTTGGTGCACCTACAGTCTACATAGCAAGCTGATTCATTCATGACCCAAGCACGACTTTGCTTTTTCTGGTTGAATGACCTAGATTCTTATCCCTGTAGAATCTGAGTCCTTGTCTACCACATCCTTTCTAGGCCATGCCTAGTGCCCTTGTCTACTTACTGCCAAAATTTGGCAAGTTACTACTAAAAGACTCCTGAGTAATCACCTGTGTCAGATGCAGTCCTGCTTACTTCCTTATGTGGCAGTCACTGTATATCAGGCTGATGATGAGCTTTTCTGTGGACCCCTCCATGCCACAGGTCTGAACAGAGTTAGGGAGCTGGTACAAAGAGATATGTGACACAGTATAGGATCACTTCTCTGATACAGCTGGTTCTTGTCCTTCAGCAAAGTTCCTGCTTAATCCCAAATCTATTATTTCCATTTTTAATTAAACCCATTGTTGAATACCATGCCAAGAATAGATTGGTATATAATAAATGTTTTGAGTGAATTTCTTGAGTAAATGAAGATCAAACAAATGGACCAAAAAAATCCTTTACTGTCTGAAACTATACCCTAAAGCTCATTTCTGTGCACCAAAGACATTTCTGTACAACTTTGTTCTTTCAAAGTAGGTATATGTAATTGACACTACTTTAAAATATTGTTTTTGTAAGTTGCTGATTGAAATCTGGAAGTTAGTACCGTTATTTTATTAATGATTCAAGTTAAGTCTTAAAACCAAGTTTTGGTGTTGAGCACCTCACAGGAAAGAATACATAAACAGCCGACAGACACATAAGAAAGTACTCAGCACTATTACTCATTAACAGAATATAAATGAAAATCATGCGATACAACCACAAATTTTAAGGATTGATGATTCCAATTGTTGCCAAGTATATGTGGGAATAAATGGCTCATACAGTGCTGGTAGGAGTATAAATTTATACAGCCACTTTGGAATACCGTTTAACATTTAGCTGATCAAAAACCTACTCAGTGACTGAAAACTTGTACTCCCTAGTTACATTTCATAGAATGGTGCATGCATTTACAACAAAAGACCTGTACAGTAATGTTTGTAGCAGCTTTATTCATTCACAGTCAAAACTAAAATCAACCTAACTGCTCATCAATGGTAGAATGAATACAATTTGTACATATTTACATATATATTACATATAAATTATAAAAACAAACTACAGCTTGCATAACATAATGGATAATTTATTGTTTTTAATGGAAGAGGTCAGAAAGTAAAGGAAATATTTCCATTCACATAAACTTCAAAACATTTAAAAGTAAACTGAAACAGCAATGACAAATGTGAAGGAGAAAGGTAATAATAAACGAAGGACATGAAGGTATCTTCTAGTATGATGTCAATATTCTATTTATTAACCTGGGAGTGGTTACTTGAACATTTGCTTTATTACAATTCATAAGCAAGTTTTCATTTTGTACATTGTTCTATAAATATTATATATTAAACAATGTTTTATAGATCAAGTATCAGTGACATTTAATGTTTGCATTAGTTGATATTCTCATATATGCTTGTATTCATCAGCTTTCTGTCTACAACAAAATACCTGAGGTAATTACTTTATAAAGATAAAAGGTTTCTTTTGGCTTAGAGGTTTGGAGGCTCCAGTCTCTGATCCCATTGTTTTGGACCTGTGGCATGGCAGTGAGAGCGTATAACAGAGCAAAGTCACCTATGCCACAAGCCTGGGAGTGAGATGAGGAGGAAAGGTCTGAGCCCTGCTAAGGCTAGCCCTCCAATGACCTGAGGGCTTCCTACAGGCCCTTTCTTCTAAAGGCTCTGCTGTCTCCCAGCAGCACCACTGTGAGGCCAAGCCTTTTGTGCAAGGACCTTGGAGTAACATTCAATATTCAAGGATCGGACTAATGATTTTAGACCTTGACTTATACAGTGTAGTGGATACATAAGGGAAATTTTCTCTGCAAAATGCTCTCTGGCCATATTTATGTGAAGAGATTCACCATTCTCTTACTGTGAATGATTGGTCCTGATTCAGCAGAAACCAAACCAATGGTTGGGTTGGGTGAGTGACGGATTGGGAGCAGCTGGACCAATTGCTTCTGGCTGTTGAATTGGGAAAGCACTAAGTATATTATTTAGTAGCTAGAGGGGAAAAATATAGTCTTTAGTGGCCCGGAATAAAAGTATCTGTGGAAAATTAATTTTAGGACTCATTAAGAGAGATTGTTAGACAAACCTGGTTTTGATTTTAAAAAAGCAGAGTAAAACAAACACAACCAACATGACCAACAATAAGGGGAGAATTCAATAGCTTATAATATTATAGGACTGAAAAATTAGATTCTAGGAGCATATATAAACAGGTAAAAAAATTTAGTCATATAGTAAAAAGTACAAAATAGTTTGGGATTATAGATGGTTTTGATTTACACATTTTAGTATTTTCTATAGGAATATGTATAATTTGAAATGGTTTATTTACCTGGATGATAAGCGAATACTGACTGAAAAAATAAAATAAAATCAGATTTAATTATATTAAGAGAAAAATAAAACAAATCCATCCTGTAGGTATCTTATGGAAGCTCCAAGTCAAAGTAACAGTGTAAATGCTTATAACTAATAAGAGTATTTTTTAAAGTGATGAAAATGTAGAAAATAAAGATTTGGACTAATTTTGGAGGAGCTAGACAAATAAATTTTGCCTCTACCAATTACTATTTAATGTGCCTTCAGAGGATATAAGTCTCAAACTCATTCTACCTAGCTGTAAAATAAAGATGATGAAACCCAAGTGAATTGTTGATAGGAAAATTCCAAGTTTTTGAAAAACCTCTAGTTCAATGAACTTTAGCTATAATCATTACTGTTCAATGTATCATATACCTTTATTGGGTATAAGTAATTGACAAAGTAGCAAAATATTAAAAAAGCACATGACAATTTAAACTGCAAGTGGAAAATCTATAATACTTTTATATAACATTATAAGGAATTTAGCTGCTCTCATTTAATTAAAAATCATAATACTCAGTCTAAAATGGTTTCCAAACTTTATTGACAGTGACTGATCTCATACTATGACCCATTATGTTCACACATATATTTACATATAACTAAAACAATTCATTTGTGTGTGTGTGTGTGTGTGTGTGTGTGTGACTGAACTACACCAGTTTTTAATATAGCACAGTTTTTCCAGTCATCAGTTGGTGGACACTTGGCTTTTCTATACCTTTTCAGTATTATAAATATGCTGCTATGGATATTCCTGCAGAAATGTATTTATGTTTTGGATATATGTCTGCACATACAACATCCCAGTCAATACCATTCTGTTTATCTTTTTGAGGGATTGCCAAACTGTTCTCTAAAGTGGCAAAATGGCTCTACAATTTGTATTCCATCAAGCAATGTATTAGGATTCCAAATCCACATCCTTGTTTATATATATACATAAAAAATAAAGATGTTGAAACCCAAGTAGAATGGTTGATACAAAAATGAATATATATATATATATATACATATATATATATTGCATAGGTCTCTGAAGCTATTCATTTTCTATATTCGTTGTTGTCTGTTGCTCAAATGGAATAATTTTAGTTTCAACTTTACTGATTCTTCTGCCTGCTCTTATCTGGTGCTAAATATCTTTTACTAAAGCTTCAATCGCTTATTTTAGTTTTCAATCCAGAATGTCTATTTGGTTCTTTTTAAGAGTAATTTATAGGGCCAGCCAAATAGCTCAGCAGATTAAAGCCCTGCAAGCAGGCACAGGAGCCTGGGGTTCAATCCCTGGCCTGCCCTGCCAACCTCCCCCCTGGGGTGCATTGAGACTGCAAATGAGACTGGGCTTGGTGGCGTGCACTTGTAATCCCAGCTCTTGGGAGGCTGTAAAGAGGAGAATCACAATGAGTCTGATCTAGTAGTGAGACTCTGACCACCCTGTAGAGCCTTCCCTAAAATACAGGGAAAAAAAGTAATTTATATCTCTTAATATTGATATTATTTATGTGGCAAAATATTCTCATATTTTCCTCCAGCTCTTTAGATATGGTCTTAGGTTTTTTGAATGTATTTTAAATAATAAATTTAAAGTTTCGGTGTAACGTCTAACATCTGAACTTCCTATTGCTTTCCTTTTTTCTTATGACAAGCCATACTTTCTTGACTCTTTATACGACTTGTAATATTTTCTGTTGTTAAAAACTAAACATGGTTTAAATAATATCATGTAGCCACTCTCCTATCATTTGTTTCATTTTCAGGGCTGGATAAAATGAATGCAGTACTTTTATCTAGTATTTTGCAGGGTCTTGTTTGTGTTTTGCATTGTCTGCGAGTGAGCCCCAAGTGCTTGCACTAAACTACAACCCCAGCCCTCTTTCTACTTTCATTTTGAGACAGGATCTCACTGGTAATTTAGTGACCTAGACTGAGCTTGAATGTATGCCCTCCTGCCCCACCTCCCAGAGTTCTGGGATTATACGCATGTGCCACTATCATTAACTTTCATGAAATCATTCTGTAAAGTCTGAATTCTTTGCCAAAT
Source organism: Tympanoctomys barrerae (assembly GCA_002564285.1). Classification (NCBI taxonomy): domain Eukaryota; kingdom Metazoa; phylum Chordata; class Mammalia; order Rodentia; family Octodontidae; genus Tympanoctomys; species Tympanoctomys barrerae. Next base: position 8,189 of record NDGN011360400.1, on the reverse strand, counting down.
GTGGTCACTAAAGTCTCTAGTGAGTTAGCTAGGTAGCCAGCTAATGACTGAACAGAGATTGTTAAATACATGAAATCACTAAACCTTCCCAGATTTTCTTAGGAACTCAGTTATATATTTGGGCATGCCTTCAACAGGCAAATTACAATTCTATTTTAATCTTCATTTCTGGCTTCTGCAGTGCCTCTAGGTTAGCTAGAGCCAAGAACTTAGGGCATTCCTAAGTCTTTCCCAAGGAGGCACTCAGCTCTATGCAGAAAGTTATGTGTGTGTTGGACTCTATTAGTGCTTATTTTCTAGCTTTTCTCTTTTAAGCTTCCTATTTTCCCCTCTTTGGTCTCTACTATTATTTATGAACTCAGGTAGCTCAGAAGTTAAACCATAGCTTTTAATTGTTGTATCAAATGCCCTGAGAGGAGAAACTTATCACTTTGTTTTGCTGGTTTCTTTTTTCTTTCTTTTTTTTTGTATTTTTAGGGAGGGGTCTACAGAGTGTTCAGGGTCTCACTACTAGATCCTACTCATAGTGGTCCACCTGTTTACAGCCTCCTAAGAGCTGGGATTGCAGGGTGCACCACCACACCCAGTCTCAATTGCCATCTCAGTACGCCCTAGGGGGCAGGGCTGGCACAGCAGGCCTACATATTGAACCCCAGGCCCCTGTGGTTAAAGTTAATCTGTTTAATCTGCTGAGCTATTTGGCCAGCCCAAACACATCACTTTGGGTAATTTCTAACTTTAGTTTTGTAAGTGGATCTTTTAGGTAATCACTATTCTGCTTTAATGATGAAAACTTCCTGGAAATGTATGAGGCTTCAAAGGAATTTCAATCCCATTCTATTCATTATGGGTATCTGTCAGGTGGCATAGTTTTGGGCTGTTTTCAAGGCTATTGTGGAGCTATGGAAGAAAGTGAAAAGAGCAGTAGGTAGGAATATAGCAAATTAAAAATGCCATATAGTGCTATTTCTTTTCATTTGACTGTGTCTGTTATATTTTTTAAGTTTTATTTTGCCTTTCGGGTTTTTACACTACTTTTTTTACACTACGGAGACAATATGATATTTACACATGTGGGTCTAGTTTATTTCACTAATGAGTATAGCCTCTAGTTGCATCCACTTATCTGTGAAGGCTTTGAGTTTGTTTTTCTTTATAGCTGAGTAATACTTGATTGTATAAAAACACCACATCTTTTTCATCCATTCCTCAGGTGATGGGCATTTGATTGTTTCCAAGATTTGGCTATCACAAATTGTGCTGCTATAAACATGGGCATGCATATATCACTATGGTATGAAGCTTTCAGTTATTTTGGGAAAATACCCATAAGGGGAATAGCTAGATTGCATGGTATTTCTAGTCCTAATTTTTTGAGGAGTCTCCACATTGATTTCCTTAGTGGTTGTACCAGTCTACATTCCCACCAGCAGTACAGAAATTGGTTTCTGTACTGTAGCCATTCTTTGTGGGGTGAGATGGTATCTCAACAAAGAGGAGAGAAAGGAAAAAAGATCAGAAAAAAAAGATGGGGAGAAAAAATCTGCAAGTATATATACAGGATGGCTGGTAGATTGTACTGAGAATTTCCATCAGTTTTATGAAAATAGTTAATGTGTAGAATTTTCACCTGGATTAACTCTGTATACTGATATCTGCATCAAAGTAACTACATCAAGGACATCAATGTGTAATACAAAAGCCATGCTTGGATGCCTGTCATCTTGATCTTCTAATTGTGTACCATTTCTAATGTCATAGCAATTGTTACTATACTCTCTTCAAAATAAATTTTTAAAAAAGGTAAGAGAAGGAACAAAAGAGACAAGAACAAAAATTAAGGTTTTTTGAAAGCAAGTAGTAATAGTCAATCATATGTCCAATTTTATATAACTATATGTTAACCTGAACAACAGATTTGATGATAAAACTAGATAATGTATCAACCATTTATAATCAGCTATTCTTGTTTTGAAAATCTGTAACATATATATTGTTGTATGTTACTGCTTTCTGTCTTTGTTTTTGATTTTTGTTCTTTTGTTTTTATTCTTCAAGATAAAATAAAATAAAAATTTTAAAACATTATCGCTATTACTAGTGTCCACTAAGTTTTGTTTTTTAATAAATTCTTTAGGCTTGCCCTAAGACTTTAGTAAATTTCTTTTTTAATACATTTTATGGGATTGCTCCAAGAATTTAGTATATTTTCAGAGCTGTAAAAAATGGATTGGTCAGTTTTGTCAGTTTATGGAGGAGAGCACTTTTTCCTTCATGACCAGTAAAACAGTAGGTTCTTATTCTGTCATTTTTACAGACATCATCCTCCTAAAATATTTTAAAGCATATTTTGGGGAATCAATGTAGTTTCTTATTATCTTGGATAGAAATACAAAAAGCTGAGATTTATAAAGCCACATAAGGCAATATGGGAAAGATAGTTCCATGAAAATTTCAGAATATGAAATTATGGATTGCTTTACCTTATTCTCATTCTTCCCTCCCTTGCTCCTTCCCTCCCTCCCTTCCTTCTCTTCCTTCCTCTCTCTCTCCTACTTTCAGACACGGCTTTTCACATTAGGGCACCTGATAGTCTGTTTCCCAGCCTTTCGAGTGTCTGCACCTGAGTTGGTTACCCCTGTAACCATCTGGGTGGGCCATAGGGGTGTGACCTTGTGTAATCTATCCGGTCCCTGGACCCCTCTTCTGGGCTCCTCCCTTGCTTCCTGCTTTGGAGAGGCCACGAGTTGAGCAGCTTTCCTCCCCCAGCTACTTCCTCCATGATGTTTCTGCCATGGAGCCAGTAAGTATAGACTCTGAAGCTGTGAGCCAAAATAAACCTCTCCCGGTTTAGGTTGTGTCAGGCATTTTGCCCCAGCACGGGAAAGCTGCCTAAGAATGCATGTGAGCAGAAGATATACACAGGAAGATTTCCACGTGAAAGAGGACTGAAGAACTAAGTGCAATATAGAGTTCTCTAAATATAGCACATAATGTTCATTTTATACACAGTGGTGATTGAAAAATCATGATCGATGCTTACCTTATTTCAGGGGAAGATACAATCCAGTTAATCAGAAGACTGTGAATGTTAAAAGAGGAACAGTGAGAAAGATTGCAAGATCCAATCATCTTCCCAAACTCAATCAGTGATTTCAGAACTGCATGGATTTCAATTTTTTCCTTCTTTTATTCATGTACAGTATTCATCCTGTGAAGTAAATGTTCATTGTATTATTCAGGGAATGAAATAGATAAGAAAGAGCTGCTAAATTTTGGTTCTTACAGAAGTTTACTCCTCTTCATGAATGGAATTTTCCCTGTGATCCTGAAATATCTAATTGAAGTGTTGTGATTTTTAAATATATAGAAAAACTTGAAGGTTGACATCATTACACTTGCTTTTAATAATATATTCATGACTTTTTCTAATAATAACATTACTGTTATATTGGTTTCTGGCAGGCTGGCTGTTAAAAAGTATCTATAAAATGTTTCACACTTTTAGCCTATATCATGCTGATCTGTTTATATTTAAAGTTTAAGCAAAATTTCAAACCATTACATTTTGATTGAAATATCATGGCATTATGGGAATAGGCTTCAATCATGGTAGTACTGGGGATTGAACTCAGGACCCTGTGCTTGCCAGGAAGGTACTTTTTCTACTGAGCTATCTCACCAGTGAGTCTTCAATCATGAATCAGCTGTTTATATTTCCCACTTTACCATAAACTTGGTGATCTTAGGCAAATTATTCCATGTTGTATTCATTTTCCACTTCTGTAAAATGACAAGGGAAAAACATAATTTGTGTCTTACCCTTTTAGAAAGCTGCTACTTATTCAGTCACATGATCCTGCTGCTGAGTACTTGGTGATTTAAATTATTCTATGATCATTAATTCACAGTGATGGTGTAGTTTTTACAAATGTTACAGTACTCTAAATATAGAGATACAATGAGAATAAGAGTTTATTTGAGCATCTGTAAAATTTATTGAGTTTTTATTCATGATGAGACTTTTTTGTCATTGAAAGAGTTTTTGTAACTGTAACCTTAATTGGGGATATATCCATATCCATTGTGTGTGTCCATCTTAAAGATGGAGTTATCACGCTTTACATTTACAGAAGTCACACAGCTTTTACTTAATGATGTTTTTTTCCTCTATGTAGAACCAAACCTAAATTTCATTCGTTAATGAATGTCAGTGGTGAAATTAGTGATGACTATCGAATACATTTCTGTAACTACAGTACCTCTACAGATATTTCTTTAAGGAAGAATACATACATTACATATAGCCAAGTAATTCTTTATGTGACTTTAGAATGTAACATAGAGGAACATAAAGCAACTTCCTATAAGTTATTCTACATCAGGACTATTTGGAAATATGTTCCCTTCTAAGTTAACTAGCGATATCAGGTACCATGACCCATATTACTAGACAAATACTAAATTTTTATGTATTATATCATGTTTCCTAGCATTAGCAAAAGTTTATAACTTAAATATTATTACAATTATAATTATTAATGAAAAAATAAATATTTCCTTTATATAGGGCTAAACTATTATGGAAGCTAGGCTAAGGAGCATTTGCTTCAGTCACCAGAATGGTGTACATATTAGCTGAATGTCTTATCACAGGCACTCTTTCACATTCAGATGAACTTGGCTAAAACTGTTTTGGGAGTAAGCCCTTTTATTTTTTTTATAATTTTTGAGACAAGACCTTATTAAGTCACTGAGTTCTTAGGCTTGAATTTAGGATCCTCCTGCCTCTATGATTACCATTTTTGAAAATAAGTTCTTGAGCCAGCCAGATAACTCAGGAGACTAAAGCACCTACTTAGGCAGATGCAGGGACTGGGGTTCAACCCCCCAATCCTGATGCACTGTGTTGGCCCTGCCCATGGGGCGTGCTGAGATGGTGACTGAGATTGGGCATGGTGACGCGCACCTATAATCCCTGATCTTGGGAAGCTGAAAACAGGAGAACCACTATGAGTCTGATCTGTGTAGTGAGACCCTGTAGGCCCTGTATTAAATATATTTTAAAAATTAAAAAAAAATAAGTGCTCATGTCTGTAATCCCAGCATTTAGGGAAGCTGAGACAGAAAGATTGCAAGTTTAAGTTTGACCTAGTCAACTTAGCAAGACCATGTCTCAAAATTTAAAAACATTTTGAAAAGGGCTGTACATGTAGCTTAGTAGTAGAGCATCCCTGGGTTCAGTCCATAGAATGGTAAAATAAATTACTAGAACAGAATAAAAAAGACAGATAATAGTGTGCATTGCCAAAGAAGTACAGGAATTGAAATCTTCCTGTATTGCTGATGGAAATGGGAAATGGTGCTGCAATTTTGGAAAACCGTAAGTTCCTCAAATGGCTAAATATGTCTGACCCAGCACTTCTACTCCTATACAGAAGTGGAAGAATGCATCCACATAAAAATGTATAAAGTAGGGGGCTTGTGAGTTAGCTCAGGTTTTTGTTTTTGTTTTTTTGGTGGTACCAGGGACTGAACTCAGGACCTTACACTTGCCAGGCAAGTACTTATTCTACTGAGCTATCTCCCTGGCCCCTAGCTTAGTTGTTTAAAGCGCCTGCTTGGGCAAACTCAGGCACAGGGGACCACAGTTTGATCCCCAGCTCCACATACTGCACCAGACCCACCCTTAAGGGAGCCTGAGCCAGCCAAAAAAAAAAAAAAAGAAAGAAAGAAAAAAATGGCCGGCCAGATAGCTCAGCAGATTAAAGCACCTGCTTAGGCAGAGCGCAGTGGCTGGGATTTGATCCCGAGCCTGCCGTGCCGGCCCCGCTCCTGGGGTGCACTGAGAGGGGTGAGTGGGAGTGGTTGCACGCCTGTAATCCCAGCATTTAGGAGGCTGAACACAGGTAGATCACTACAAGTCTGATCTACATAGTGAGACTCTGTAGACCCAGTAGACCCTATCCTAATTAAAAGAAAAAAATATATATACAGCAATTCATTACAGCCAAAGAGGGAAAACAAATGTTCACCAAAAGATAAAATATGGTATATTCACACAATGGGGATTATGGATAATCCTTGAAAGCATTATCCTAAAAATCCCATGATAAAAGACATCATAATGTATAATGCCACTTACATAAACTGTTTACAATAGGCAAACCCTATAGATGGAAACTAGGATTTGCCTGGGGCTGGGCAAGTGTTGTTGATAGGGAACACTGTTAATAGATAAGGGTTTAAAAAAAAAGATAAGGGTTTTTATTTGATGGTATTGAAAGTGTTTTCAAATTGATTGTGATGACAGCTTCTTAACTCTGTAAATCTACTGAAAATCAATGGATTGTATGCTTTAAGTAGGTTAATTGTATTCTTTGTGATTATACATCAATAAAGTTATTATAAAACATGCTGAACATACATTAGTATTTTATTGTATATTAGTAGATAAATATGAAATATTTGATCTTTTAAATGTGACCTTAAATTCGTCATCAGTAGAGCTATGATTGAGTCAAGGGCATAGTTGCAGAATTTTCCAAGAACTACACTAATCCAAACACTAATGAAGAGATACCTATATGCGGATTACCTCTATTTTCCTTTGACTTCTTTAACTTCCACTAATTCCATCTCTTGCTCAATAATTTTATAAAGATATTTACATGACACTTAATTTTGACTGGGACTACATGTTTTAATTTACAAAAAGCTATGTAGTTTTTGTTTTAAAGATATGATTTCTGCTTTTTCATCAGCCTCATTAGTTCTGTCATATATGTCTAGAGATTACAAATGAAGCAGAGTTACTTTTATCAGTTTTCGTATTAGTGTTATTTTATGAAAAAGAAACTTTATTTTGAACTAAATTATTCTTGGAACAGGAGTCTGTTGATGCTTCTATTATTTTTTCCCTATGAACACAATTGAGAATTTAGCTAGATTTATGGAGCACATATTATATGCCTTTTAAAAAATGAATTACAGATTTTTTTTTTTTTGTATTTTAAGGTAGGGTCTACAGGGTGTTCAGGGTCTCATTACTAAATTGGACTCATAGTGATCCACCTGTTTACAGCCTCCCAAAAGCTGGGATTACAGGCACCATGCCCAGTCTCAATTGCTGTCTCCGTGGGGCCAGCACAGCAGGCCTGGGGATTGAACCCCTGGCCCCTGTACCTGCCAAATTCTTAATTGATATATAAATTCATTTTTTATTTTTAAAATTCTAGAATAAAAGAATTATGGCAACAGTAATGCTGAAAGTTTAGTATTTCAAAGAGCAGAATATACCAGAAAAATAAAAATAGTATTAAAATCACTAAGTGATTGATGAATAAAAAAGTATCTTTAAGTAATAAAATACTGTAAATATGAGATTATATTATTACTGACAGAATACTATTTTTACAATTGTTGAAATCCAGTTAATCTGGTGTACAAATTAGAAAAATCTTGGATTTATTATACCCTTTTTAACTTTATCAAAACATTTTCATGTATACTATCTTAGCTACTGGGAAAGCATTATTTTTCTGGAAACCTGTCCAACAGCAAATGGATCATCACTGGGACACTGCACAGGCCATGGATGGTCCAGAAAGGATTCCTGCAGCAGTGCAAGTATGGATTTGAAGGCTGCCAACATCCCTTCCAATGCCAAGACTCTGTGATTCCTGCTCACTTATCAGATAACTATAGACAAAACTGACTTTCTAAAATATATCTTGATTGCACCAGATGGGCTGACTACAGATAGGCTATTACATATTGGTTTTCAAAAACATTTTACCTATAGCCAAAAAGATAACAAAATCAGGTACAACAATGGCAAGTTGTTACATTTAAGCTAAATCAGGAACCACTTTCAATTTGTAAAATCAAGTGTTTTTTAAAAGATAATTTCTAATGCTAACAGCTCTCAAAAATGTTATAATTGTGCAAAAACATAATTCTTTTCAAATTCTTTTGACAATATAATTTAATAGGCCATATAGCAGCTCAACAATTATACCTCTAAAATCTAATGAGAAATTCTGCCTTTTAGCAAATGAAAGTCAATCATTGTGTTAGTTGATACATTGTGTCAACTTGGCTGAATCAGCTCCAGCAGATCTCCTGGTGAGGACCTCGCCCTGCAGGTGGGCAGGGCCCAGGAATTGAGAAAGGCAGGAAGCTGCCCT